>CABEEJ010004433.1:9987-25754 GCA_901482245.1 Timema douglasi
GTGAGATCCCGGCACGGCTAGTATATATACAAAGTCATAACTCTCAGAAAGGGGGGGTGATCGAAGGAATGGAAGGTTGAAGAACATTACAAACTAGGGGGAAGGGGAAGTTCGAGACGCACATCAAAGCACTTTGAAGCTTCGCGTAGCCGGAAGCGGAACTCTTCTTTCCATTTTCTTTGCTGGCCGGACACGTGTTTTGAGCTTCGCTGCACACAGGCTATGCGCGGCGTCCAGTCAGTTCGTTGTATCTTGTGAGAGCGGAGGCCGGTGGTCGAGCTAGTGCCGCGATTTGACTTTCCGAGAGTGGGCTGTCCGAGTTGGTGAGTGATATTTCATGTAAGTCGTTACAATGTATCCTGAAATTAATGAGAAATATTTTAAAATTGAACTTTTTTTGTTCGTTTAAGTACACCTACTTGTGTCGTAGATGCCCTAACCGCATTTCGAAGGCTATCTCCTGAAGTGATAGCAATGTTCAGTAATGTTGAGGCTGTGTGGCGTGTTCTGCGGGTTGTTCCAAGCTCGTCGTGCGAGGCGGGAAGATCACTTAGTTACGTCGCCTTAAAACATACTTGAGGAACAATATGACACAGAGGCGCATTAATCATGTGGATGTGTGTCACAGGCATAAAGATATGTTGGACAAGATAAGCATTTATAATCTTATGAACAAGTATATTAAAGTAAATGAACGAAGAAAGAGAGTGTTTGGTGATGCCTATAATAATTTAAAATAAGTGCTTTTTCATCCTCATATAAATGCATTTTGTATGCCATATACTATTTTATTTATAAGTTGTGTTGTTAGTGTGATAGACTATTATTATTATTATTATTATTAGCACCGCGTCTTACTACCCGTTCGGGTTATACGCACTTACGCTAATGTGTAGGGTGATTGTGAGATTAAATGGAGGACCTACAGTTTAACGTGGAATCCGAACCACGGTGGAGGCCTGGCATTCCCCTGTGATAGACTAAATATAGTTTCTACTATTTATTTAACATAACATTACTAATATTCATGCAGGTCTGGCTATAGTTATTTAAAATTTTGAACAACTAACAAAAAAAAAATATTATTTTAATCTGAGTTAAAGGAAATTTTTTTAATTGGTAATAATGTTCATCTGATCCATTTATATTGAATGTGAAGTTTAATATAAGAGTATTGCTAGTGTAGGCTTTGTTTATACTAAGTATTTAAGCAATTATTATTAGTGAGGGTCAAATCCCTTACAATATTTTGTGTTCCCGTCCCCCCCCCAAAGTTTGAAAGCCAGGCACGTCCATGGTAGTAGCGATAATAACATGGAGGGAGGTCTACTGTTCACAGAACTACTATTAAGACTGTAGTAACGATAATAACATGGAGGGAGGTCTACTGTTCACAGAACTATTAGTAAGACTGTAGTAACGATAATAACATGGAGGGAAGTCTACTGTTCACAGAACTATTTGTTTGGAATTACTTTAATATTTTAAAAAAAATCTGTGTTTACTACTACACTTTGATTTGGAATTAATATAAGACCAATGCATGAATAATTATTGCCTGGTTATTAAAAACAATGGATAGTTTAACTTGAGAAGCTTCGTTGGACAGACGCGGTGACAAAAGAACAAGTCCTAGGAAGGGTGGGTGAAAAGAGAACAATTTTTGGTGTGATTCATCGGAACAAAGCAAATTTGATCGGACAAATCTATAAGAGCAACTGTCTTTTGCACGACGTCATAGGAGGACATGTTGGGGGAAAGAGGAGCTTAGGAAGAAGAGGGATTCAAATAGTCGATGACTTGAAGAAAAGAAAATTCCAAGAGCTGAAGAAGGAGGCAAAGGACAGGGTTTATTGGTGATTTAAGTTCAAACAAAAGGAATGGACTTCTCGTAAGACAGAACACTTAATAATAATAATAATAATAATAATCGTAATATTTTTTCCCGCCTCTTTAAAAGTAATACAAAGCAATAGGTTTTTCAGTCTTTATAAAGAAACAATTCTTTTTTATAAAGGAAATGTTATTCAAACAAAATATTAAATTTTTATTTCAACATATAAATGCCATATAGTTTATTTACACATGAACAAACACATATACATTTATTTTCTGAATTATACTCTATTAATAGACCCTCCACATACAACGTAGCATAGCGGTAAGTGTAATAATTTAGAAAACAACATATATTAGAAAATATATTTGCTTTAAAAACCGATTCAAAACCCCACAGAGACGATTTATTAATAATTACTAATTAGAATACCTTCATAGAGAGGACATAGTAATAATGGAAAATTCGTTGGTATGTTCTTTGATCTCTTTAAGAAGAGGGCCGTATTAATTGGGGCTAGAATGTGAAAAAAAGAATGCGATATATAGTCTACATATTTTTTTAACAGCGCGTTTTACTATCTGTTCAGGTTATATGTATAATATAATTAAACGGGCATAGTGAAATTGGTGTACTCCGTTTTTACTTTTTACTTACCAAGAGATTGATTTCCAGAAAATGTTAAATTTGCTCATATGTATAGTACAACGTGTGTGTTACGAACAAAAGTTAATGACAAGGAGATCGGAGTTTGAATCCCGGATAGGTCTGCTAAGGAGGGGGTTTTCCTAAATGCTTTACGACTCTCATTCCACGTTAATATGAGTAGCTTACCTCTAAAATGCTTCCTTCCTCATCCTTACCCCATTAGAGTAAGTAATAATCATAAGACGTGCTGATCAAAAAAAAAAAAGTGACGTCAATACAAGATTTTAAGCCTACCCAAAACCTTTGTGTTTTAGTGGTCAGAGACCTTGGCTGGAGACTTAGAAATACCTGGTTTTATTCCCGGCTGGTACCAGAGGATTTTTCTCGAAAGGGAAATAATTCCCATTTTCACCAGGAGCTCATGTTAGGGTTAATATCTTCATTGGCTCCACCACGCCATGCTATCACCCTCTTACTCACTATCACCATCACCTCATCTCATCGGAAAGTGGAAAGAGCTTCCACGGAAAGGATGTACGATTAGTACATTCGATTGTCCCCTGGAACCCGCCTCGTTGGCGTAATTGGCTAACGCGCTAGTCGTGTTGAGCTCGACTGCTGAGGACGGGGAGATCGAGGTTCGAATCTCGGTCGGGTGAACTGGGGGTGGTTTTTCCTAAATGGTTGTCCACTTTCTCTCCACGCAAATGCGGGCTTACTTCCTCTAATTCAACCTTCCCAATTCATAATCAATTAGCGTAATTAGCACTTAAAGCTTATAACCCGAACGTGTAGTAAGACGCAGTGCTAATTATTATTATTATAATTATTATTGTTGTGGTCCCCTGGAAAACGGTCCATTAGTACTAGCTGATCTTTCTACAAACTGGGCTATGAGTAGTTTAATTCAGACCCTTGCTGAAATAAAAAAATCAAATTTCTAGGGGAAAAAGGAAGTAAGACATACAATTCTACACAATCTTATTTCTACTTTTTGTAATAATAAGGTTTTTAAAATTGAGATTTTGAATTGAAGTTGGTGACAATATTAAAATTTATGAAATGCGGCCCTCTTTGTATTTTTTTTTTTTTTTTNTTTTTTTTTTTTTTCACCTTTCAGTGCAGCCCTTATGATCAAACTAGTTTGACATGCCTGCCTTAGACTATATAGTTTTTGTTCAAACCCAAAATATCTTGAATCGTGAAGAGTACAACCACAATTTAATATTTAAAATCGCAGATGTATTGGATATTACTAATAATCCTAAGTATTTTCTCACCCTGGGCCTTCTCCTAAACTCTTTTTCCTTATCAATCATCATATAAGTAATTTTTTAATATCCTTTTTTGTCTAATTTTTCAGATGGCAAATACCACATGCTGCCATCTGGTGAGCTAGTGATGTACTCTGTGGCCCCTGGTGACAGCCACTCTACCTACAGATGTCGCACCGTACACCACGTGACAGGCAAAAGCGTAGAAAGTCTAAGCCACGGAAGAGTTGTCGTCACAGGTTAGTCCAATAGTTAGTTCACCCTCAATTTGTCAGAGCACTTGTATCGTAAAAAAAAAAGAAGAGGATTTAAATTAAATTGGAATAAAATTAATGTAAATTCTATTATAAAATCTTCTGCGGCAGAAGGGAGCTCGAATAATTTTACAGTTTTTATAGCATTACATTTTTTTGGCCAAAATAAATCAAATGTATATCCAGTTGCAACGTAAAGTTTAGCTTTCTGCACATACTACTATCAACAGATCTTGAATATCTGCAAGAGTGTCCTGGAATTGTGTCAACACTTTTTAAATAAAGAGAAAAAGTTTTGACAAAATTCCAGGACACCCTTGACAGATATTCAAGATCTGTTGATATCAGCATGTGCATACCACTAAACTACTGGAGACATTTGATTTATTTTGAGCAAAAAATATCAATTCTTTATATATATATATATACTAGCCCACAATATAATAGTATCCTTAGTTAGGTACTTAAATAATTTTGATATACAGAATGATTTATCTAGCTGTTGAGTTGTGCTTTTACCTTACGTAGAGTCCTAAGTTGGAATCCTTACGATGTCGAAGCCAAGTTGTAGAGGAAGGTTTTCTCGGAGGGGTTGTTGTGAGTTGTTGCCCACTCTTTTGTTAGGATTAGGCGTGATGATTATAAGGATTCAGTTTGTGAAGAACGTTAATTTGCAGAAATTTGTTTTTATAAACTTAAAAGCAGTTGATTCAGAATAAGTATGTTGTACGCATGATACGGAAGCTTAAGCTAGATAGCTCAACGCATTGCTGACAGTTTTAATTTGAGATTAATATGTCGTGAATCATTCTTGCTATAAGGTTGTGGACCATGTTCTAGAAGGGAGGGAGAGAGAGAGAGAGAGAGAGAGAGAGAGAGAGAGAGAGAGAGAGTGTTCTCAAAGAGATTTTGTTTCGCAAGTGTTTGCAATAAGGGTGGGGAACTTTGAACAAACGAGC
This sequence comes from Timema douglasi, assembly GCA_901482245.1. Taxonomy (NCBI): domain Eukaryota; kingdom Metazoa; phylum Arthropoda; class Insecta; order Phasmatodea; family Timematidae; genus Timema; species Timema douglasi. The sequence goes on from CABEEJ010004433.1 coordinate 14,960, forward strand.
TTGGTTGTAAATAATATAAAAAATAAATAAATGATCACCCAGGTGTGTGAGAAGATTTATTAACACATTGAGGTTTATATTCTGAAACTATTCATTAATTTGAAATATGTTAGGGGTGGGAAATTTTGATTAAAATTATTATTAAATGAACATTTATTTCTTTACATAGTATTCAATATTAACTTTTCCAAATTTAAAGGGATTATGTCTTACTTTGTAAAGTAGAATATTTCTATAATTGCTTTCGAATTAAAAGAAGAAATGCTATACATGAAGAACATGGTTGTTCTAAAGTCCTGTTTGAAAAAAAAACTAAATCTAAGGAACTTCTTTTCAAAGTCTTTGTTCATAGCCCAGTTGGGTGCACGGAGCATTTTTTTTAATGGTTTCCCCACTTTCCCAACGCGAAAATTAGAGTACATTTCTCTTAAAATTATATCTTCCTCATCTCTATCTAACAAGTGTAAATCTATGCGTAGCCTGCTTCGGTGGCCTCGTGGTCTAACGCGTTACTCTCGTGTAGGACTAGACTGCCGATGTCGGGGAGATCGAGGTTCGAATCTCGGTCGAATGTACTGAGGGTGATTTTTACAAAATGGTTTTACATTCACTCTCCAAGCCAATGTGGGTATACTTCCTCCAAACGTAACCTTCCCTATCCTTAAAAACCACTAGCGTAATTAGTACATTAGCGTATAACCTGCTACGCGCATAAACGGACCTCGGCTAACACAACTTCGTGGCCAGCCTGTAGACGACCGTAACGGCTTCGCAAATATAATGAGGTGTACACGGAATGAATGTTTATCTTATTTCAATATAAAATTGGGTTGTGATCGTATAGTGGGTTAAATTAATTAAAGAAATCATATATTTAAATTTATTTTAGCAATTCACTAGATACACGTCAGTTGTCGTAATTAGTGTGAGAGTGGCCGTCAACCAATTTAAGGTGAATTACAATATCCACTGCTTGGTCGTGATATAATATAACTACTACGCGCTATCACGCCTGATTATTTTTATTATTATAATTATAGCCGCGGCGACTAACCGAGCGATTAACGCGAGGGGTCGTTTAAAAGTTCACAATAATATAACACCCCAGAGTTCACCTGGGAGCGTCCTTGGCCGAAGCCCGATGAGACCAGAGTAGAGAGTCTCCTACGCGACCCAACGGATATTTTTTTTTAAATATTAAAGAAATACTCCCATTGGTCCAGAAGATCCAACATGGACGAACCTAACTGTCCCCCGGACCTTTAGCGCGGTCCAAGACAAGGGAAGGAAGCCACCCCCCTTTAATAGCTTTTAGGAAGCTATTGTTACTGTAGGCAGCGACTCTCACAATATTCTTTAATACCTGGATGGCAGGTTATAAACCTTACAATACCCCGTTATTGCCTATAGGGTTGCAAACACATCCCATTTTCTGATGTGTTCACAAATAATTGCATCAAACCCAAACGGGTAGTAAGACACGGTGTTAAAAATAATGTGTAGAACCCAAACAGCTACTAAGACGCGGGAAAATATATTTATAACGATACATCTCTAGATCAAGTGACTGGACTTATGAAAGTATGAAAATAGTTTTATTAAGTATTCTAACTATGTTCCTATTGTAATTTAGCACACTTTATTTTGAGTGATATGATTATTTACTATCAAGCCTAGGACACACTTAAGAACATTTTCTAGATACTTCGTTTGCAAACATCTGCAAATGATGTTTATCTGGTCTATAATATTATATTTTTCATTATTTATTTTATTCATTTTGGGATATGTTTGAAAATTGTTTGCGAACTAGTGTTTGTGTTTTCTTTGCGTTTACCAAAAAGAAAATGTTTCTTGTCATCAATTTCAAATGTGCTAACTGAGAAGAAACTAAGTTTTTGTGTCTGGACGTGTTTGCAAATATTGTCAACAACAAGCAACGTGTGGGTTAGTCTTATTCTGCTGTTAAAACAGAGCACATCAGTTCCTAATTTTTCCGTTTTCTTCTTTTAAGTTATGTTTTGGAAAGCTGAAAAAACTCTTAAAATGTAAGAAATATTTCTTACCAAACACTGTTGTGAGATGTGATACATGAAAACTAGAAAAATTGTGGCAAAAAACGGGATCTTTTAATGAAATCGGTGAAAAGGACTCAGTGCTATTGAAGTTGGTTGTAAAAAGTTTAAACGTTTTTCGTGTGGAGTTTTGTATAGAGCATAGGAATAAGTATTTGAAAAATTGATAAAATAGGACTGGAAGTATTATGATCGTCAAAAAAATCGAACTCGATATTTTGATGAATCTTAAAGTTTAATGACCACCCGAACCCGAAAACGTGGTTTTTGAATTTCTGTCTGTCTGTACCTTCAACTAGAGTCCAAACTAGTTTACCGATAGGGCTAAAACTTGATATATAGGGTTTTGATAGGGTTGCCCCAAGGAGTTTTTGAAATTGGATATCCAAACCTAAAATAAAAGGCAATTTACTGAAGGGTAAAAAGAGAAAAAGTCGATTTTCTCAAAATCGGGATAACGATTTAAATTAAATTTCATTTTAAAACATTTATAAATATTTCAAACAAAATGGCTACTCTCAATATTTCGGCAAAATGACTTCAAGGGCTCCGGTCTGATGCGTAAATTCTCATTTTTGTATCATATCTCCGAAACTATTCGAGATATGAAATTGCTTATCATTGCAAATATGTAGATATATTTATAATACAAATATTTTATTTGATTTATATTTTTCTAAAACCAATAACTTTCAAGCTTTACGCAAATATATTTAGATATTTAAACTTTTCGAACACTTAAGGTAAAGTATTGCAACCGTACAAAAATTATAACCTGAAATGTTGATAGATATCGACGTCTCATGACCTCCTGAACCCTAAAAAGTGCTCTTTGCACTGCCGTCTGTCTATTTGTCTGTTTAAACTTAAAATTAAGAGTAGTTTAATAAAGGAAGAAAAGAGAAAAAATAGCTTTTATCAAAATCGGCTCTAACGATTTTGATTTAAAACTCGTATCTAGGCGTTGATTAAGATTATAAATAAACTGAATATTTTCATTTTCCCATGCAAATGACTTTTAGGGTACTTTACTGAAGAGAAAATTTCCGTATCCCCGCAACTATTTGAGATACTAAATAACTTATCATTGTAAAATTGTAGTACTATTAAAAATAAAAAAAACTTTTATTTGAAATACATTTTTATATATCCAACAGTTTCTGAGATATTGGCAAATATATTAATACAATTTTGTGAGCCTTAGTTGTAAAGAGATACTACTTAAGTTTTAACCCAATAATTCTCCAATGCCAAAGAGTAATTAAATATAAGTAGGTCTCTCAAAAAGTTTGTTAACCTCTTAGGAGAAATGTTTGTACGACAATACTATATCTCCATTTTAGACTCAATTGTCAATATTTACATTTTTTTTGTCAAAATTTATGAATGAGGAATTTAGTAGCAATGCGATGACCTGAAGATGTGCCACACCTAATAAAATGTCAGAAATTTTAACCGGAAGTTGAAATTTGAGTACGAAGTGTTGACCCTAGTGTACCCAATATTGATCTATTATATTGGTCCAAATATAAAATTGAGGACATTAATTCTTTAAAAATAAAATTATAAAATTTAAAACCATGACTCAAAAAATGTTTTATATAAATATAGTGCGATTTATGCTTGGGTTTGCTAGTGTATACTATTTAGTTTCACGTATATTACAAGTTTTGAGTAAATATCTCCATTTTTAAACAATAGAGCGAGAAAGTCCTTGCAGAGTCCCGTACCATTTATTTTCATTTTAACACCGCGTCTTACCACTCATTTGAGCTATACGCATATGTATTGTTATTACTATAATGTGTTAGGGATTAAGAAGGTTGAATTAGAGGAATTGTACCAGCAATTGCTTGGAGGGAGAGTGGGGAAACAATTTAAGAAAAATCACCCCTAGTACATCCAACTGGCATCGAACCCCGATCTCCCCGTCATCGGCAGTCTATTCTTTTGAGAGAGTCATGGCTTAGACCATGCGGCCACCGAAACAGATTTGTTTAACCATTTGAAAATAATGCTAGTAGCTTTGTTTCCCATGTTTGCAAGCTGTTCTCCTATTATTGTGACAGTAAACATATTGTAAACAACAAAAACAGTTTCAGAGCACTCTGGAGTGTGTGTGTGTATATGTTTGTTCAACGCCAACCCCAATTCCACCCACCCAGTACCGACCGTAGTATATTTTATTTATATGAGCAGTGAGAACATGTGCTCTCTGTACTAGGATAACAGGAGTAACCAGGAGGTTACAAGAAGAGAGTGAGTCCCTTCTTTCCCCTTTCCAACAAGATCACGTCATCAGGTTTCAATATGTAGTTTATATGTAGGCTTTAATTTGTTTAATTGTTAGGTAGACAATTTGTATTTAATTGTTCCTGGAAAACAAAATGAAAGTGCTTACCTCGCCCTGTATTAAAATTACAAAAGTGACCAGGGGGTTACTAGTAATGTGATTGTTCCAATCCTGCTATTTTGAAACACGATAACGTAATCAAGTAATAAAATGAAACTATTTATTTGATAGCTCAAAGAAAGAAAGAGTGTGTACTTGTTGGATATTTATTAGGCTATCATAATAAACCAGCAGGTAACAAATATAGTGTGTTACACCTACCATTTTCACAAAACAATAACGTAATATGCAATAAAATGAAATTAATGGCTATTTTATCTTAACAAATTAAGGACTTAAAATGTGTGCATTTACGTCATTCTGTATTAAGCGAGATAAAGTAACCAAGAGATTACTACACTGAATAACACCTCGGGGAAACATAAGGTATTCAGCAATGCTGGAAGGTACTGAGTGAGTGAGTGGTGTTCTCTGATAAGAATGATCTACTGGAAATCTCTCAATGAACCAATGCTGCAAAATTTGTCTTATATATATATAAGGGCAGATTAACCACAAGAAAACAAAGAAAATGACAACGTAGTTCCCTCATTGATGGTAATATCTAATGTAGCATAGTGTGTGTTACCCCTCCTATTCATTCCCAACATGATAACGTCATTACGTAGTAAATTTATGGTTTGGTTTACAAGTCAGAGAGATAATGAATGTGGTTATTTACTTGCATCTATCCTTATAAAGCGTACAGAAGTAGCCAGGAGGCTATACGCTATACATGAGGTATGCGTGACAGCTCCTTACTCTTCCCAACTTGATAATAATGTCAATCAACTCATAGTGAAATAAACAAGTTATAGTTATTTAAATGGACAAGGATATAAAGGTATTTACGTATCGCTGTAATAGGAAAGCAAAAGTAACCAGGAGGTTACTAGTAGTGTGTATGTTACCGCCCGCCCCNAAGAAAATGTGTGTATTTACGTTGTTCCTTACTAAGAGAGCAGAAGTAACCAAGAGGTATGTGTAACACCTCTTTACCCCTCCCAAAATGATAACGCCATCTCGTAGTAAAATTAAAAAGTTATATATAGATAGTTCAAGGATATAAAGGTGTGTATTTACGTATCGCTGTATTAGGAGAGCAAAAGTAACCAGGATGTTACTAGTAGTGTGTATGTTAAAAAAAACCACACCTTTCAATCATGATAACGTCATCTCGTAGTAAAATAAAAATTGTGGTTTATTTTAATAGATCAAAGAAAGAAAATGTGTGTATTTACGTTGTTCCTTACTAAGAGAGCAGAAGTAACCAAGAGGTATGTGTAACACCTCTTTACCCCTCCCAAAATGATAACGCCATCTCGTAGTAAAATTAAAAAGTTATATATAGATAGTTCAAGGATATAAAGGTGTGTATTTACGTATCGCTGTATTAGGAGAGCAAAAGTAACCAGGATGTTACTAGTAGTGTGTATGTTAAAAAAAACCACACCTTTCAATCATGATAACGTCATCTCGTAGTAAAATAAAAATTGTGGTTTATTTTAATAGATCAAAGAAAGAAAATGTGTGTATTTACGTTGTTCCTTACTAAGAGAGCAGAAGTAACCAAGAGGTATGTGTAACACCTCTTTACCCCTCCCAAAATGATAACGCCATCTCGTAGTAAAATTAAAAAGTTATATATAGATAGTTCAAGGATATAAAGGTGTGTATTTACGTATCGCTGTATTAGGAGAGCAAAAGTAACCAGGATGTTACTAGTAGTGTGTATGTTAAAAAAAACCACACCTTTCAATCATGATAACGTCATCTCGTAGTAAAATAAAAATTGTGGTTTATTTTAATAGATCAAAGAAAGAAAATGTGTGTATTTACGTTGTTCCTTACTAAGAGAGCAGAAGTAACCAATAGGTATGTGTAACACCTCTTTACCCCTCCCAAAATGATAACGCCATCTCGTAGTAAAATTAAAAAGTTTTATATAGATAGTTCAAGGATATAAAGGTGTGTATTTACGTATCGCTGTATTAGGAGAGCAAAAGTAACCAGGAGGTTACTAGTAGTGTGTATGTTAAAAAAAAAACCACACCTTTCAATCATGATAACGTCATCTCGTAGTAAAATAAAAATTGTGGTTTATTTTAATAGATCAAAGAAAGAAAATGTGTGTATTTAAGTTGTTCCTTACTAAGAGAGCAGAAGTAACCAAGAGGTATGTGTAACCCCTCTTTACCCCTCCCAAAATGATAACGCCATCTCGTAGTAAAATTAAAAAGTTATATATAGATAGAGTTATTTTATATGTCAAGGATATAAAGGTGTGTATTTACGTATCGCTGTACTAGGAGAGCAAAAGTAACCAGGAGGTTACTAGTAGTGTGTATGTTAAACCCCCTTCCCCCCCACACCTTTCAATCATGATAACGTCATCTCGTAGTAAAATAAAAATTGTGGTTTATTTTTAATAGATCAAAGAAAGAAAATGTGTGTATTTACGTTGTTCCTTACTAAGAGAGCAGAAGTAACCAGGAGTTCTGTGTTGCACCGTTTTTACCTTCCCAACTTGATAACGTCATCTCGTAGTAATATCAAAAAGTGTTAGTTATTTTATATTATTATTATTATTATTATTCTAGATGTGCTGGGACAGATGGATTTCCAAGTTTTATTGTTAAAGGCTGTGCCAGCATTTTCAGCCCTTTGTTAGCCTATATTTTTAACATTAGCCTATCAAATGAAACTTTTCCTCTTACATGGAAACAATCTGTTGTCGTACCTATCTATAAAAAAGGGGTAAGAACAAATGTTTGTAATTACAGACCAATTTCCCTCTTAAATACTTTCTCCAAAGTATTTGAGAAAATCATACATGAGCATACTTTCCACCACCTTAAAAATAAACTATCAGATAATCAACATGGCTTTATAAAAAATAAATCTACTGTCACGAATTTAGTGGAATTTCTTGGGCATGTTGCCCCTCAAGTCTCTGCCCAAGGTCAGGTTGATGCTATTTATTTTGACCAAAGTAAGGCATTTGATTTATGTCAGCATAATATTATTCTCTCTAAGCTTGGTAATTTTGGACTCTCTCACTCTTATGTAAATTGGTTTAGCAGTTATTTGCATGAAAGATCATTCATTATTAAAATTGATTCACATACCTCAAAAACATTTTTAGCACCCTGTGGCATACCACAGGGTTCTAATTTAGGTCCTCTTCTCTTTAATGTGTTTATTGATGACATTGGTAAATATTTGAACTCGTCTAGTTATTTACTCTTTGCTGATGATGTAAAATTATTTAAAACTATCAAATCAATAGCAGATTGTATAGATTTACAAAATGATGTAAATGGTATTTTACAATGGTCTTTGGAAAATGGAATGTCTATCAATAAATCTAAGACCAAATCTATATCTTTTACTAGGAAAACTAATCCTTTCTTTTTTACTTATAAATTGGGCAGTGATAACATAGTTCGTACACTTTGTATTAATGATCTTGGTGTCCTCCTGGATAACAAACTTTATTTCCACTATCATGTTGACCATGTCATTTCCCAGTCATTGAAATTACTTGGGCTTATTAAATTTATTACTATATCATTTAAGAAAGTTGACTGTTTTTTATGTCTGTATTACGCCCTGGTTAGATCTAAGTTAGAATATGCCACTGTTGCTTGGAATTCCATTACCTTAACTGACTCTCTTAGGTTAGAAAACATCCAAAGAAAATTTGTTGCTGCATGCTATGATAAATTCTTTAGTAACCGGATTTATTATGATTATGACAGAATTCGAAACCTCTTAGGGCTCCAAACTCTCTTCTCGCGTAGACTTTATTGTGATGCCCTTTTTGTTTTTAATATTTTCAATAACAATATTTATTGCAAATTTGCCCTTGATCATGTAGGCGTTCATATCCCTTCTCGGGCTTCTCGTAATCCTAAATTATTTTTTCTCGATAGCTCTTATAAGACGAGCCCTATAGGTCGTTGTATCCATAGCGCCAATTCTAGATTTGTCGAATTTGACTTTTATCATAAAAGGAAAGCTAAACTCAGAGAGTTATTTAAGGATGTCCCATATCAATAATTTATCATGTAGAGGTTCTGCCTATATTATTTAAACTTACAATATTCTGATATATTTTTTGCATAATGTTACTGCTTACTATTTAGTTATTTGTTTTTAATGCTACTTTTTATTGTTATTATTATTAACTACTTTTTATCTCGTAACTATTCATCAGTATATAACATTATTTAGCCATTTTTTGTCTATCATTTTTTCTTGTGTAAATATATGTATTATAAGGTATGTACGTGTGTACTTTTCAGTGCTGGCCTGTTATAGGTCTTACGACTGTTGGCCAGCACTATAATAAAGAAAATTGAATTGAATTGAAATTATTATTATTATTATTATTATTATTATTAACACCGCGTCTTACTATCCGTTCGGGTTGTACGTACTTACGCTAATGTGTAATGGTAGGGTGATTGTGATATGAAATAGAGGGCCTACAGTTTAACGTGGAATCCGAACCACGGTGGAGACCTGGCATTTCACACATTCACAAGTTGTGATTAATACACGTCTTTAAAGAGGTGAAGGAAGGGTTTGGCAATCAGATAAATCTGTTCCGGAACCGAGGCTTGTGCCCCGGACCCCCAGCACAGAAGTATGACACCTTACTCCTAGACCGCCAGGTCACCACCGACAGTTAAAGTGTGTATATTTACGTTACTCTGTATTAAGATAGCAGATTCAATCAGGTTGTTAATAGTATCGTCACTGTGATGTATGTTACCTCACCCACCTCTTTTTTAATCACGATAACGTCATCTCGCAGTAAAATAAAAATTATGGTTTATTCTAATCGATCAAAGAAAATATGTGGGTGTATTTACGTTGTTCCTTACTAAGAGAGCAGAAATAACCAGGAGGTATGTGCTACACCTGTTTACTCTTCCCAACTTGATAACTTAATATGTTGTAGAGTTAAAACTTATAGTTTATTTTATAAGTCAAGGAAATTAAGGTGTGTATTTACGTATCGCTGTATTAGGAGAGCAGAAGTAACCAGGAGGTTACTAGTAGATTGTATGCTACCTCACTCACCACCCCTTTCTATCCTGATAACATAAACTCGTAGTAAAATAAAATTACCGTTTATTCTAATAAATCAAAGAAAGAAAATGTTTGTGTGTGTATTTACGTTGTTCCTTACTAAGAGAGTAGAAATAAACAGGAGGTATGTGCTACACTCCTTTCTTTACCCTTCCCAACTTGATAACTTAATCACGTAGTAGACTTAAAAAGTTATAGTTATTTTATAGGTCAAGGAAATTAAGGTATGTATTTACGTAGCGCTGTATTAGGATAGCAGAAGTAACCAGGAGGTTACTAGTAGTGTGTATGATACCCCACCCAAACCTTTCAGTCCTGATGACGTCATCTCGTAGTAAAGTAAAAATTATGGGTTTTTTTATAGATCAAAGAAAGAAAATATGTGTGTATTTACGTTGTTCCTTACTAAGAGAGCAGAAATAACCATGAGGTATGTGTTACACCTCTTTACCTTCCCAACTTGATAACGTTATCTCGTAGTAGAATTAAAAAAGTTATAGCTATAAAATATAGGTCAAGGAATAAAGGTGTGTATTTACGTACCGCTGTATTAGGATAGAAGAAGTAACCAGGAGGTTACTAGTAGTGTGTATGATACCCCGCCCAGACCTTTCAGTCCTGATGACGTAATCTCGTAGTAAAGTAAGAAATTATGGTTTATTCTAATAGATCAAAGAAATAAAAGTGTGTATTTACGTTGCTCCTTACTAAGAAAGCAGAAATAACCAGGAGGTATGTGTTACACCTTCTTACCTTCACAATTTGATAACGTTATCTCGTAGTAGAATTAAAAAGTTATAGCTATAAAATATAGGTCAAGGAATAAAGGTGTGTATTTACGTATCGCTGTATTAGGATAGCAGAAGTAACCAGGAGGTTACTAGTAGAGTGCGTACTACCACCCTCCCCCTCCTCCATATCTCGTAGTAAAATAAAAAATTATGATTTACTCCAATAGATCAGGGGTGGCCAACTACATAGTATTTGGGAACCGCAATAGTATATATAGGTAATACTATGAAGAGCCGTTCCAGCAACTACAGTTACACGCAGACGCCGTTTGCTGTTCCTCATATTATTTTAAGGACCCAGCTCACTTCCAAGCAACCCAGGCTGTTGTTGCGTATGAGTACAATTGACATTTTGTTGTTAACGTTTGTTTTTTCTAGTTGAATGATGTCTGAATAGAGGCTTTAAGACAGCGGAAGGGGAGTTAGTTTTTTTTTTT
>CABEEJ010004433.1:48712-64343 GCA_901482245.1 Timema douglasi
GCTCTGGAAGCACGCCAACGTCCTCTGCTTTCATAAGCCGGGTAAGGACCCGGCCCTAGCTTCGTCCTACCGACCGATCAGCTTGCTCGACTGTCTGGGCAAGTTGTTCGAGAGACTACTACTGACGAGACTGACCCGACATGTTCGCGAGGCGGGCATCTTGGTGGATGAGCAGTTCGGCTTTCGGGCGGGACACGCTACGTCCCACCAACTTGTCCGGCTCGTGGAGCAGGTCACGAGGAACTTCAACATCAACAGGCTGACTGGTGCTGTCTTTCTAGACGTGGCAAAGGCCTTCGACCGTGTTTGGCACGAAGGTCTCCTTTTCAAACTCCTCTCCCTGAACCTGCCTTTCTACCTAGTTAAGGTTGTTCAATCTTACCTATCCCACCGTACCTTCTCCACTACCTTTGGGAACGCCACATCCCAAGTCAGAAGCATCCGGGCTGGAGTGCCGCAGGGTTCCATGGTGGGCCCTGTGCTCTTCAGTCTGTATGTGAATGATATTCCAAAATCCCCAGGCACCGAGTTGGCACTGTATGCGGACGACACGGCTCTAGTAGCGGAGTCGTGGCGAGGGCAGCTGGTGGAGAGGCGACTTCAGACGCACCTGACGCAGTTGGAGGGGTGGCTGACTACCTGGAGAACGAGTATTAACGTGGAGAAGAGCACCGCAGTGCTCTTCACATGGAAAAGAAAGTACTACAGGCCGGCTCCACTCCGGCTGTTCGGAGAACAGATCAGATGGGCGGACAGTGCTAAGTACCTGGGACTTACGCTGGACACCAAACTGACCTGGAGACTACACTGCCACGAGAGACTAAACAAAGCGAGGCAAAGGCTGGGAATCCTAGGCCCACTGCTCAACAGGCGTAGCGCCCTGTCTACAAGGAACGGTCTGACGCTGTACAAGCAGCTGCTCAGACCGATCCTCGACTATGCGTGTCCCGCTTGGGGCCACCTGGCGGACTCGTATATGAGGAGGATGCAGGCATTCCAGAGCGTGTGTCTGAGGATCATTGTGGGCGCACCTTGGTATGTCCGGAATGAGACTCTACACCGCGACCTGGATATGCCTACCATCAAGGACCACTTCCGGGGACTGGCGCAGTCTTTCTACGCCAGACTTCCCGGTGCCACCAATCCTCTTATCCAGGGGCTTGGGAACTACGTCATCGACCCTGGTGGGTGCCATCGACGTCCCAAAGCCCTGCTCGGATAAGCGAGATGTGACAACAGTGGTTTGGGAGGCTCTCATCAGCCCCCCATAGAGTAGTGTCTCCGCACGTAACTCTAAAAACCCTTATTCGGTTTTTCAAATTTCTTACCCCCCCTTTCCCCTTATGTACTAATAATATGTAATATCTGTTTCTTTGTTTCAGAACTTCGCGAAAAGCGACAACCCATTCCTAAATTTTTGCGAACCACACGGTGTGACCAATTGGTCGGTGCGTGTTGGAGCTTGCTCTCGTGCTCCCCTTCAGGGAGCATTAGGGCATGCCTTTTGTACTCGGTACTCGGTAGGCACAACAATCTCTTTCATCCTTCAAATAAAAACTTCTGTATTCAACTCACTTTATATTTTGGATTTTAAATATGTTTCGATATAAGCGCTATTTGGACGTAAATTACACAATACCAAAAATCACGAAAAGAATAGGTGACAGCACTGTTCTTGCAAAAACAAACAATATTCAATTTGGTTTTATCTAAATAAAGTAAACTTGTTATTTTGTATGCCGGAATTATTGGTGTTCTTCTTAAAATAAAGTTACGGTGTTCACAGGTGGCATCGTGACACAGGGGATGGCATCTCTGAGGTGGTGAGCCCAAATGAGCGAACCCACCTGCGTGATGGTGTGCTCGTCCTTGAGAATGTTCACGCAGGAGATGCTGGTCGCTACGTGTGCCTCGCCAACAACAGCGCTGGCAGTGAGCGGGTGGAGCTAGAACTGAGCATCGTCGAGCCAGTTTCCGTCCACGTCAGTCCTCAGCAGGTGACAGTGGACCTCGACCGGGGCACAGAATTTACCTGCACCGTCTCGGGTAGACCTTATCCCGTCCTCTCTTGGACCAAAGATGGACAGCCAATCAGAGACTCAGACGTGTACAGGTAAGGAGAAATTTCCCTAGCGAGAGTAGTGCATTGGGTGAAAAAGATCGGTGAGTGCCCTTTTGGGACTATCCGTATGTTTACACTAATGGGGTGTATGGATGAGGAAGGTATAATAGTACCGTTTATTACCGATTACTACCCAGTCTGGACTATCATTATAGTTACATACAATAGTAAGATAAGTAAGAGAAATATATAGCTCAAATAATGTAAGAATATATTTAGGGAACGTTCCCACATTACGCCCAGCCTGAATTCGAATTCAGATTTCACCTTCACTGGTAAACCAGAGTAGATGAGTTGGACCACTTTGTCCGCATCTCCATTGGATCACAATGAATTTTGTTTTACACAGATTAAATCACATATGCATGAATCCTTATTAAATAACCGATCCAAAGGATACTCGAAACAGTTAAACATGTTAGTGAATATTATTACTCGAAGAAAAGAAATTTCGAGGTTATCGAAAACAAGGTGCGTATGAAAATAATTGTCCCAAGAAAGAAGATACTAGGCAGTCAAATATCTTACATAATGATGAGTTACATACCCTGTACTCATCACAACGCATTGTTAGGATAATCAAGTCTCGTAGATTACGGTGGGCAGGACATGCAGCGTGAATGGAAGAATCTGGAATCTCGTTCGGGGTATTGACTGGCAAAACCCATGGGAAGAGACCATTGGGAAGACCTAGACGCCAATAGGAGGCTAACATTAGAATGGACTTGAAAGAGATAGGGTGTAATGAGATCGACTAGATAGAACTATCTCAAGATAAAGATAGGGTGTAATGAGGTAGACTGGATATAATTATCTCAAGATAGGGATAGGTGGCGTACTTTTGTAAGTGCGGCAATGAATTTTCGAATTCCCAGTTTCATAGAGAGTGTTTGTAAGTAAGTAAGTAAGCGAATGATTAAAACAGATAGATATTTTGTTAATCCTTTACTACCCGCTTCGGTGGCGTAGTTGGCTACCGCGCTAGTCGTGTTGAGCTCGACTGCTGAGGACGGGGAGATCGAGGCTTGAATCTCGGTCGGGTGAACTGGGGGTGGTTTTTCCTAAATGGTTTTCCACTCTCCTTACACACAAATTCGGGTTCACTTCCTCTAATTCAACCTTCCCAGTTCCTAATCCATTAGCGTAATTAGTACTTAAAGCGTATAACCCGAACGGGTAGTAAGACGCGGTGCTAATAATAAAATAAACCTTTAATAGATGTTCAAGGTCAGTACTTTAATGGTCACTTTATTCATAATGTATCGGGTTTGATTTTATCTCTTGCATGCTTTAACACTGATTGCGAACCAGCCCCGTGCTGTAGTAGTCAATGCACCTAGCCGCGAGCCTAGTGGTTCTGAGTTCAATTCCCGATTGGTAACTTGAGTATTTTTCCAGGAAGGGGAGTTACCCAAATGGTCACCAGGGTTTGGTTAATTAGGCTTAAGTTAAGTTTAAGAGTTTCAACTGGTTTCACACCCACATATTCAGTATCACCATCACCTCATATCATCGGGACATGGAAAGAGCCTCCACGGAAAGGATGTACGACTAGTACATTCGGGCGTCCCCTGAGCAACGGTACATTAGTACCGGCTAATTTTTCCACAAACTGGGTTACGAGTGATGTCGCTTAAACGCTCAAAATATTTACAATGATTGCACCAATTAAATGCTTTGCGAAACCTGGAGTTTATTATACCACCATTTTTTATATTTAATTTTGTACTTTTCTAGAAATTTAGCAATGGCGTAATAATTTAATATGTATTGTATGGTCAGAAAAAGGTTTTTTTATTAATTAATTTAATAGTCTTAGTTAAATATAATCATTTGAGCTCAACATGAAGAAATAAACCAAAGCTTAAAGAATTTATTTTCTAGTTTGCTCAGATTTAAATAATTTTCATTTTTCAATTAATAATAACTATAAAGATAGGATCCCATTAATAAATCAAATCATTAATATGAACCCTATAACAAATAATACATCATCCTAAATTACATTTAATAACGTTAAATGGTGTAAAAAGTGATGCCAAGTTTTATTCCTCTTTCCAATTATATAATCATGACACATACATAGTTGAACCTTTGACCCAAAATAAGGATTAATAAAAATATAAATATGTAGTCTACAAATTTTATTAATATTTCTACATTAGTAAAACACTTATCAGCGAGAGATCCAATCAGAGATCAAAATCTAATTCAAATTAATGGTAATCATTTTACGATTTCGACTCGTTCTTTTGGTTTCAAGATATGATGGAAATGTATTCCTAGTTTTACGTTTTATCAGGCTGCGATAAATACACAGATGGAGAAACGATACTAATATATTGTCTCTATACAAATATACAAAAAATCGCTAATCACACTCTAATTTTGATGGAAATGGCTGTCTTAAATACTTTATTCTCACTACCTTAATCCTACTGTTATGTAGGATTCTGGTAAAAAAAAAAAAACTCATTCAAAATATTCTTCCTACCAAAATAGTACTAAGAATTCCTTCACGTCAAGTAAATTACCTTCCGTCACATAGCTATTCACTGTGGTTTGTTCCAGGGTGCGCATAGTTGGCGCCAGTGGTTCCCGACTTCAGCTGAGTGTAGTGACAAGAGAAGACCGAGGAATGTACCAATGTTTCGCCAAGAATGATTTCGAGATGGTTCAGAGCACAGCAGAACTTCGATTAGGAGGTGATTAGAGTTAGCCTTTATTTTATATCGAACCACATTCTTAAAACCATTGTTATAGTTACAGGGACACCCTTAGTGGTGTGCGAAATGTGCGGCTCCATATGTACTCGAGCTTGTTTAGGGGACAAAAGGGTAAAAAAAATAGTTGGGATAGGAAATTTTTGCTTTCGCACTTATATATTAGCCTCCCTGTTTAGACAAGCCATCAGTGTGTCGTGTTCACATTTTATTTGTTTTGCTTCACCTACAGTAGACCCATGGCTTCTTTGGTGCTGACTTCTGACAGACAACATTTAGGTATATACCTAAATTTTGACTGTCAGAAGTGACAGCTGTTAAACACATGTTTTTGCAAATCATATGGTTCGGTGTAGGGATACATAACTTGGTCTGGTAACTTTTCAAAGCCGTCAGCTGTGAGCTGTCAGTCAGCACCAAAGAAGTCGTGGGGCTAATGTAGCATGTTTACTGTTTTGTAGAGATGAGGTTTGGCTGGAAATAATATAGGCAGTGTGGAATCGTTGACCTTGACAATATCAACGGGATTTTACCCTGCCCAACCCTAGGAACAAGGGGGTTGTATCTTCCCCTATTAACTGGTAAGGACTAGGAGACACCAGCAAGTAGTGTCAGCTTAGACCCCCTAGTGTATACTGTGCGTATTTGTACGAACATAAAATAAAGCAATATTATAGTTCCGGCTTAATGGTTGTCCGCTGTAATTTGTAATTTACTTAAAGTAATCGATGCGTTTGTGTTAGTGTTAAAAGTGCCATACGTGAATTATCTATTTATTGTGTTTTGCCCAAAATGTTACTTGTAATATGGTGGTAATCTCATTAAATTTAAAGTTTCATAATGGCCCATCTTACAACCAAACGCACCCGCTTGACGGACTTGCAACAACGCAATAACGTAGTTTTGTCTGTCTACAATAGCTGACGCGAGCACAATCTCATGTCGGAACAAACATAACAGCTAGTCTGGAGGAGATGAACCCTGTCCATCGCTTGCGTATATGTAGTTGCGTTGACTTGCGTTCAGCCAATAAAAAACAAAATATGGATGGACAACTAAGATTAAATAATATGAAGCTATTTGGTCTATGACAACAGCTTTTGGAAATGTATAGTAGGCCTATTACAAAATGCAGGAGTTTCAATTAAAATCATATATATATTTAACCAATTAAATATTTATTTCTTATTTGAAAACATTAATAAGAATTTGACTTTTATAGTCGTGTTTGATGTTTGTTCCTATTGGTTGAAATTACGTCTTACGACTTTTCATTGTAGACAGTATATTGTGTATTTAAGATAAGCGTAATTTCAAGTGCGTTTGCGATTGCGTCATTGAGAGTCGGACAAGCGGGTATGTTGGTTTTATACGGGCCAGTAGTACGAACCGGGCATGCAGAAAACCAAGAACTAAACACCATGCGGGGCTGTTTATTTCCAGCGAGAGATGTTTTCAAAAAGGTATAAAACCTTCGTTTTCTTGGTCTACTATCTCCGACTCATCAGTAAGTCAAGAAGATGATAGCAATACATGTTCATCTTATGATTTACTACCTGATGTAAATAATAATTCTGAACTTAAAACATTTTGAAATTACTGACCCTCAAGATGGAGATAAAACTCTAAATATACCACTACAGGAGAACAAAAAAAAATGATCAGGGTTATTCCTAGCTCATTAGCGTAATTAGCACATAAGCGAGCGTATAACCCGAACCAGTAGTAAGATGCGGTACTAAAAAAAAATATTTGGTTTGGTGGGGTACTGCGGGCTGGAAGCAGATAACCAGGGGGGGGGGGGGCCCCCACCCCCCCAACNCACACAAACGAAGTCTGCTAAGGGCGAGCCTGTATAGGTTACTAAACCCAAGGTCATCTAATGGGAAGGATAAGACAGAGAAATTGCTATTGCATATTTTATATCGTGGAAGGTTTAAGATTCACCTTGTAGAAAAAATATTCTCACTTTATCTAATCTGAATTGATTTCTCACTAACAAGGTCAGAATCAAGCACAAACACAAATCTTTAAAAATAGGTTATAAACTGGGGGGGGAGGACACCATTATAACCTAGATTATAAAAGCTGCATTTAAAATTTTGTTCTAGCAAGTAATTAAAATCCCCTTACGGAACACAATTTCTATATGGGCCTATATCATAATTGATTTTCTAGAACTAAATTACGTTATGGACGAATACAAGATTTGGCCAATCTTATGTCGGGAAAATGATTACAAGAAAATCTTGTCTTATACATCTTCCTTAAACTGTTATTTATATTACAAGGTTTTAGTCATTTTAGAGTTGGATGCAATATACATAAGGACAAGGAATTTTCAATTTGAATTGATGCTCATATTTGAAAATTCAACTACCTGTACTCATGAATTGCGGATTCAATCTGTGTGGTAGGACTTCGCAGTTAACATTATTGTTTTAAACAAGTCCGTTCGTGACTTATGGGGCTTAAAATTTTAAGTTGAGGATATAATTTTACAAATACTTTGAGGAGATTAAGAATTATCAGTGAGTTCAAAAATTACACATGTTTGTGTAATATTGTCTTTTCAAAATTATTTATATTAATAATATTATATTAAACATTCTTTATGATAAAATAATAGGTGACCATGTTATAGCATGGTTTGGTAACTACTGATTGCACAAAGTGACGAGTACTTGTAAAAAAGCTATTCAATATTCATTCTTCATTATTATGTAAACAAACTGTATTTTATGTGACGAGGAGAACCGGGTTACCTTCCAGATGAGATTTATCAGAAAGTGTTTACCATCATCCTTCCAAGCTGACATGGGTTCCACATCCCCTAAAACAGCTCTTAGATTAATATGTTTGTAAATCTGGGGATGAGCGTATTAATTAAATAAACAATTATATAAATTGGGATTCAGTTTATTCGCAAAGTAAATTTTATTTTAATATAGCAACTAACGTTTTTTATGAAGGCATTACAAACTAGTACGATAAAATTATTATTATTAGCACCTTGTCTTACTACCCGTTCGGGTTGTACACACTTATGCTTATGTGTAATGGTAGAGTAATTGTGAGATGAAATGGAGGCCCTACAGTTTAACGTGGTATCCGAACCACGGTGGCATTCACAAGTTGTGATTAATACACGTCTTGTCAGAGGTGAAAGAAGGGTTTGGCAGTCGGATAAATCTGTTCCGGGACCGAGGATTGAACCCCGGACCCCCGGCACAGAGGTCTGACATCTTACCCGTAGACCGCCAGGTCACCTAGTAGTAGTATGGTAAAAGTCTGATAATCCGGCACCCATTGGTTCAGCACGCCCAATTACCCAGCATGGCTTTGCAACATTCGTCTGCAAGTAAATCTTTATTTAGTCCTAGATTTGTGAGACTGTGCGTATTTCTGTATTACATATTATTATTTGTAGTTGTGTGTCTAGTTCTTTAAAATGTTTTCTAAGCCTAGTCAAAGTGTTGATACAGCTCAAGGAATGAAACGGAAACATGTGACACTAACAAGACCTCATCAACTAACCATGAACGACTTCAAAGTTATTTTCCTTGTTTTTACCGAATAACATAGATATAATCCAATAATCCGGCATTCCGTAAGTACCAGAGTGCCGAACTATCGGACTTTTACTGTGGCTTGAAACGTATTACACATTAAGATTTATCGGCTGTTTAATATTTTTAGACCAAATTTATTCTATTGTGTGATAAAAAAAACCTCATACAATCGTGTTTGCTGGTTAGCAAAATAAATCTAATCTCATTTTAGGTTAGCTGCTATTACATTTAAACACACTATCAAACAGTATTTTATCATGATCTAATAATAAATTAGTTCGCATGATCATAAATAATGTTATGAACTAATAATAACACCGTTAATAAATTTTAATTTGGAGATATATATTATGTATATCTTCTTCTATTCTTTTAAAAATGTTTTTTTTATTAGAACCACGTCATACTACCCGTTTGGATTATACGCTTATGTACTAATTACGGTAATAATTTTAGGGATTAGGAAGGATATATTTAGAGGAAGTGTACTCGCATGCGTGTGCAGGTAGAGCGGAAAAAACATTTAGGAAAAACCCCACTAAATACACCGGACCGAGATTCTAACCTTGATCATTCCGTCAACAGCAATCTAGTCTACTGCGAAAGTGACACCTTAAAGCCTCGTCCACACCAAGCGCGCACGACGAACAAGGGTTCGCAAACCTCCTCGTCCACACCAAGCGCGCACGACGAACAAGGGTTCGCAAACCTCCTCGTCCACACCAAGCGCGCACGATGAACAAGGGTCGCAAACCTCCACGTCCACACCGGAAATGCATTCTGAAAATACATTTATTCGTGGACGTTCACCTAGGTTCCCAGTGCGCGCATCATAGCTCCAGCTCTTTCCAAAATTGGTTTGGCCTGTTGTTACTATTTAATTTTTTCTAAGCTATTAGAGGAGGCGAGGGTAAAAGAAAGAAAGCAGGAGACAACGCAGAAATTGGGTGTCAAAGGTTTTTGAAGACTTGAGATAAAAACAGTGTGCTTAATGACATCAGAGAAGATGATGGAGAAGGCCTATTCAAAAATGTATTGAAAAATTAATTTTCCCCTTCACCAGATACACTGTTGATTCTGGAATAACATACATTTCTCTATGGTGCACCTGGCTAAGAGCCTAGTTGTCCAGGGTTCGATTCCCGGCTGGTACCTTTGGTTTATTTCTCTTGAAGGGAATGATTCCAACGGCCACCAGAGCTTGGTTAGTTAAACTTAAGTTAGAGTAAAGACTCACCCCGGCTCCACAACTTCATAATAATCATCACATGTATGGTACGAGGTGTGGACAACCTCCTATGGTGTACCCTAGGCAACGCTCTGTGCCACTAGAGAGGCTAGTCTACACATAAGAAGAGTGCACTGGATGTCATGTCTCCCCGGTCATATGTGCTATATGATTTTTTTAAAGGTGTGGTTGGTTGAGGTTCAAATCTCTTTCGAGTGTACTAAAAGTATTTTTCTCCTAAATAGTTTCCCACACTCCCTTCCCTCAAATTTATGTACATTTCCTCTAAATTCTACCTTACCCATTTATTTTCAATAAATGTAGTTAGATAAATTCACCTAATCTAAATGGTTATATTTTTATAAAGTATTTGAAAATGTATGATAAAAATAAAGATTACGATAATGTTTACAATAGTAAATATTAAATAAAGTGGAATAAAATGAATTATTGTGAAAAGATTTTGTTTATGGGCTACAGAAAGCAGCCTTTTCATAGAAGCAGGAAATGAAACGCAAAGAATAGTAGACAATACGCCCGGCTTTCTTTTCTCTTTGAAGTTCTATTGTTTCTCGTCAGAAGCTTACAGGAATGTTTTACGATCCCGTCCCTTGTGGGAATTTGTTTGAAAAAAAAAACTTATGTGCCCAACTCACCCTCTTTGCCAAAGGCGTCGACTGGAAACAAGCATGACAATCACTCTGTTGTAGTCCTGTGTTATCCTTGAAACGTATCCAACATTACTTCTTTTAGGGCCAAACTCATGCAAAACTTTCTCGCTCTCTCTCAAGTAAATTAATGGTTCCCTTGCTCTCCACAAGGAGCACTGAGGTCAATTCATTGTATGGATTTAAAAAAATAAATACAGTAGAACTTTTTAATTCCATGTCCAAGGATAGCTTAAAAAAATAATTTAAGGTATCTAAAATTTGAACTAGCCATCTTCATGGGTACAGTAGCCCCATGGCTTCTTTGGTGCTCACAGCTCACAGCTTACAGCTGATGGCTTTGAAAAGGTACCAGACCAAATTATGTATCCCTACGCCGAACCTAATGATCTGTAAAAACATATGTTTAGCAGCTGTCACTTCCGACACTCAAAACCTAGGTATATACATAAATGTTGACTGTCAGAAGTCAGGTGTGAACTGTCAGTCAGCACCAAAGAAGCCACGGGGCTACTGTATATAGGCAGATGGTATGCAATTAATCATTATTATTATTAGCATCGCATCTTACTACCCGTTCGGTTTACACGCACTTACGTTAATGTGTAATGGTAGGGTGATTGTGAGATGAAATGGAGGACCTACAGTTTAACGTAGGATCCGAACCACGGTGGAGGCCTAGCATTCCACACATTCACAAGTTGTGATTAATACATGTCTTGTCAAAGGTAAAGGAAGGGGTTTGGCAATCAGATAAATCTCTGCCGGGACCGAGGATTGAACCACGGACCCTCAACACATAAGTCTGACACCTTACTTCTAGACCACCAGGTCACCCTACAATTAATCAATAAACTCAAAATATGCTCCATATATTCCACACATTTTATATATGCTATATAAAACATAGATACACAATAAATATATACATGAAAGGAATATAAAAACCTGGAAAAATTAGCATATGGAAATTGCAGGCTTAGATAAGAATTGATTAAAGCCAAGCCAACACATCCCCTATATTAGGCAACCCGCTCACTGCCAGTGTAGAATTCCCCGCTTTCTCATTTACTATGTCAATAGGTTAATTCCAATTTTATTTGACATTTTCGGCATATGGGGGGTGGTATGGAAGGGAACGCGAGAAAAGGCCAGTTTTTTTGGCAGTTTTTATGGCAAAACTTTTGGCCAAAATAAATAAAATATTGCTCCAGTTTAAGCATAGAGTTTTATTTTCTTCGCATGTTGACCTAAAAATATCTGTCAAGGATGTTCTGGAATTTATTGGCAACTTTTTTTGTTCATTTAAAAAGTTTCTCGGCTAATTCCGCTATTCTCATGACAGATACTCAGCAACTGTTGATAATTAACATGTGAAGAAAATTAAATTAAACTAAACGTTGCTACTGGAGTAATGTTTTATTTATTTTGGTCGAAAAAATCGTTTTGCCATAAAAACCTCCAAACCACTGACCTTTCTAGTGTCCCCTTCCATCCCACCTTAATTGTTATCGGCATTAGGTATATTTTGAAAATTTTGTTTTTTATATTTTGTTTGTTTTAGTTATGTAAACTAAAATAGGATATATTTGAACAGATATTGTAAGGTTCAAAATCCTGGTCAGGTATAAATCCAGGATAGTTGATAAGCCTATATATGACCTTCAATGGTTGCATTGTCAGATGAATCAGTCGATCGGAAATTTTGATAACATAGAAATTGGGTTAGGTATAAAAAAATTGCCGTAATTATTATTGAATCTTGCTCATATTTTAATATAGGCCTAAAACATTATCACGGGAATTAGGAATATTTAAAAAATTTCAGCCTTCTATCTCAAGAAATAACTGAAAAAGTATTTGGAAAATTTTATGATAGAATATAATAAAAAGTTTAAAAAATACTAACTCTTCTTTTAAATATTCAAAACTTCCAGTAAGTTTAGAATTAAATCCATGTACAACGTATAAATAATAACGAATAGTGCATAGCACATAATGCGCACAAGGTTGATTTAGATTCCTTTTAATGAAAGCGTTCATAAGCAAAACATAGTGATTAGTGAATGGCGCACAAATTTATAAGTTCATTGAACTTTAACTTTTTACGCATTATGGAGGGAGCTGAGCGTAGATGACCCTTGGACTTGAAACGGATCAGCCAATAAGAATGCGAGGATAGGTTTTAAGCATATTAAACGCCAATATACACAACGGAGTAAAAATCTTCTGTAACTGTTTAAAATGTCTTGTAGCCATACATGTTTGTTACTAGCGACTTATTTTCATTTTAGCGACAATGACTATAAAGTAAATTGAAAATAAAGGAGGGTTATTATATTCTTGATTCTGTCATTGAGAAGTGGGCTCACACTATATTTCTTGAGGAAAATAAGATCAAATCCACAAATTTTATTTAACGGCAACAGGCACAACCTAATTTGGGATGAAATTTTTGTTTCAAAATACAAAATGTAATGAACCTTTGTTGAGTGACCATTTGTAAGAAGTATTTTATAGACCAAATCTTCTAGATAGAAAATTAATGGCATGTCAGCTTCTAGAAATAAAAATCAATCAATTTGACTTTAATCATTATGTTTCAGTGTGAAATGTTGTATTTTATTATTATAGATATTGCGCATTGTAACTTAATATATTTATTATTAGTTATGTGTGATGGTATAAAATTTAATTGCAGTACGACAGCTTTTGCATATATTGATTGAAACACATTTATTTTTAATAAGTTATAATGAAACTTTCTTTGTTGATTCAACGATAGCTTTGATATTTAGCTTTCTTTAACTCAAACTCATTAGTTGTTTTGCAAATAAAATTTAAATGTATAATTCCCTATACATTTTAATTGTTAATTTAAGTGGTATTTAGCGTATAACCCGAACGGGTAGTAAGACGCGGTGCTAAATAATAATAAAAAGTGGCATTTTATATCAAGTTTTTAAAGGACTCGTACTGTAACCAGGGATCGTATTCTCCTATCATAAAAATAGCTTTTAAATTAATTATTTATGATATCTTTAAGCTGTTGTCAGAATAAAAAATAATCAACCTAATAATTTATACAAATAGGTGCTTCAATCCATTAAATAATGCAAGCATTTTCATTTATAGAATAACAAAGGTGGTCTATATTAAATTTCTTAGTTAATGCTATTTCTACATTAACATTTTTTTATTTGAGTATAATTTTATCAAAAAAGTAGACAGTAGAAGCCAATAACTAGTTAATGTACTTGCACTCACAGTTATTAAAAATGATAGGGAAATTTCATCCTAATCCGTTTCTAAATACTTAATCAATTCATTTAAACTTGAATCATTATATAATACATAATTATTGTAAATAAAGAAAATATTTCACCTAAACATTTAGAGAAAATTATAGTTCTTTAATTTTCTTCAAATAACTCCAGATTAAAATATATGTATTAGTTATATTTCTGGCTTCCAAACCAACAGTCATTTGTTTTTCAAATGCTCACTCTGACAATTGTATTCGCAACTTTTCAAATTTAATTTGTTTTTATTTAAAATAAAACAGTGATAATAGCTGTTCATTTATTAGTGCCCTTCAGTTATTTGAAAACAAACATTGACTGATGATAATAGAAAGTACTATCAAAATCTGTTAACACCCTCGATAAATTTACCTATAAGCACACAAAAATAGTCATCACCCGATACCCAATATTCTACCTTTTATATAATTCAATAAAATCTATCAATATTTCATTATTTTGTATTTATATTGACTGTTAAAATATTATTTTCACCCGTTTGGGCTATAAGCATACATTACTACACTAGTAGAGTATTAATGAGGAAAGTATGGTTTTAGAGAAAATGCACTCGCATCTAAGTGGAAGGTGAGTGTGAAATTATTTAGTAAAAAGTACCCTCGCATTATCTTACCTGAATTTGAACCCCAATCTACCCATAACCGGTACCTAATCCAATCCAACACGAGAGTGGCATGGGTAGCCGTTATAGTCGATATCTATATTTTCTTTGTATTAACATAAAATACTACTCTTGTGAAGGGCTAGCCCGGATATAAAGTTTAAATTAATTACTATCCTCAAGACTATCAAACACCTTAGCTCAGTCGGTAGTATGTCTGCCTACTGAGCTAAGGATCACGGGTTCGATTCCCAGCATGGCCGATAAATGTATCATTGGTGAAATATAGGTTTAACCTTTCACATTGATACATTAATGGACGAGGACTGTATGTTGTACCTGTCCTACTCTTGAGTTAGATTATAGTGCATATGCAGCTAAGAGAGAGAAAACAAGCTGGTAGTGAAAAATATTTGACTTAAATAAAAAAAACTGATCCAGGCTAAAGGCTGGACACTGTAATGAATGCATAAAAAAAATATCCTCAAGACTACGTTGGCACTTTAATTTGTATGTAAATTCTGACTACTTATCAGGCTCAGTTTTTATTAAATGCGCTTAGCATTTTAAAAGATTTAGCCGCTGACAAACGGACACAATTTGTCATTTTTAATTTCATTCAATGCGATAAAAATATATTGAAGAAAATATGTTTAGTTATAAAACTTACCTGGCAAGGAAGTCTTGTAGCTAACTTAGGTAGATACATACAATTTTACGTGAAACATGATTTATAAAAATAAATATAAACTTATGAAAGACAATGTGAAGGTAAAAATCTTCTACCTAAGAACAGAAACAGTAAATGCCCATTACTAAATAACCCCTACAATAGAGGCTACAAAAGGCAAGGGGGAAGATTACATCTGTAAAATATTTGTGTTGGAGTCTTTGTCTTGTTATAGGAATCGCCGTCTCTGTTGTGAAGCAAATTCTTGGAAAAACCAGTTTAATACAAAATAAAATGCACTATACAGAAGTGTGGTAGCCTCTAGGTACGTTCAAAATCCAATACATTATAGACACGTGGTAGGGTCTGGGTTCGTTCAGACTATAACTGAGATCCTGTTGGAAAACGATAGGAAGAGCAAAGAAGTAGCGTTCTAGTGTGCAGGCGGAATGCTAAAGCTGTTTTGTATCAACCGGATTGCTCGTAATACTTTTTAGTATCAACAGAAACGGCGTTCCGGCCCAATTCGAGCACTGGTAGTAAGATGAAACGTGGAGCACGGTACTATCCTAACTTCTTCGTCTTTACCACATTAGTGTAAATATGAGGATATCCCGGATGGGTAGTAAGACGTGGAACACGGTACTATTCTACCTTCCTTATCTCTACCACATTAGTGTAAATATGTGGATATCCCGGACGGGTAGTAAGACGTGGAGCACGG
>CABEEJ010004434.1:3164-57917 GCA_901482245.1 Timema douglasi
GGGGGCAGATATGGTGTTTGAGCAAATTAATTTAAAAAAAATTAGCTTTATATTTGTTAGGCACCCCTTTCTTCAGGGGGGAAGAAAAGCTGTTTGTCTCATGTTGGTTGTGGCATGAAAATGAAGCCTGGAAGGTATATGAAAATATCTTTCTGGCAAGATTGGTAGCTTCTTTCGCACTTATACATGGGTTTTCTACTAGATGGTGCAGGCCGCACTAATAAGCTGAAGGGCTGAGTGCGTGCCTATCACTAGATGGATAGAATTCACATCAAGCCAGGTAAAGGAAAGGTGGATAGAAAACATATAAAAGGGAAAAAACACAATATGGTTTTACAATGAAAAGAAGAACACAGTTCACACTTTACACTGCTCACACTGGACAAAGAGGTAATGTCTGCCTCTTAAAGAAAATCTATCATTACCACCCAATCCCTTGATCTTTTCATTAAATCGGAACTCTTTCAGCTCCTAAAATTTTCTTCTTTCCTTCAAGTTATCCAATATTTGAATCCTCCTCCTTCCTAAGCTCCTCTTTCCCTCAACCATTCCTTCAACGACGTCGTGCAGGAGGCGGTTCCTCCGAAGGATGTATCCGATCCAGTTTGGTTTGTACCTAAGAGTCACATCCAAAATGGTTCTCTTCTCACCCACTCTTCTTAGTACTTCTTCACCAAATATTCTCAAGTATTATTCAGAAACAAATTTCAAAGCTTTCAGATTATTTTTTTTCCGTCTTACTAAGAGTCCCAAGTTTCTGCTTCATACAGCGCGATAATCCAAAATGTAGCATTTCATCAGTTTCTTCCTCAGCTACAAAATCAATTTTCTGCTGAGCAGTAACCTATTCTTGTTGAAAGCTTCCTTGGCCATGAACCTAATTTCTTTAGTGCGGTAGGAGTAATTTGTCAGCAGACTTCCCAGGTACTTTAACTGCTCTGTTTTCCAACTCCTGGTTTTAAACTTTGATTTCCAGCGGATCTTCATTTTTGTGAAATCACCATCGTTGTTAATCCCCATGCCATATGTTCGCTCTATCTCCAACAGCCAGTACATAATTTCCTGCAATTCTTCTTTATTTTTGGCCAGCAATGTCAGATAAAATTGGGGAAAATATCAATTGATATTGACCCATTCTAATATTTTTACTTACTTTAATAAAATGGCATTTTTTTAGGAACATTACAGCAGTAGTTATTGTATATTAGAATTACATTACTAGACCTAATATTTGACAAAAGTTATAAGCAAAAACATTATTTTATGCATCATTGGTGACCTGGCGGTCTAGGGGTAAGGTGTCAGACTTCTGTGCTGGCGGCCGAGGTTCAATCCTCGGTCCCGGCAAAGATTTATCTGATTACCAAACCCTTCCTTCACCTCTGACAAGACATCTTGTGAATGTGGGGAATGCCAGGCCTCCACCGTGGTTCGGATTCCACTTTAAACTGTAGGTCCTCCATTTCATCTCACAATCACCCTAACATTACACATTAGCGTAAGTGTGTATAGCCCGAACGGGTATTAAGACGCGGTGCTAATAATAATAAATAATATGCATCATTATATGACTTAAGATATATTACAGTTTGTAACTATCGGAAATCTTCACATCTATAGCAATACCTACCATATAAATAATAATAATAATAATATTACTATAGGTAACATATTGTTAAAATGTTTAGTTTTTTTAATCATTTTTGTGCACAAGTCTGCTATATTTAATTTCTTTAAAAATAAATTACTTCAAGAATACCCAAAAGACCGGTTTAAAATGTTCAATGTGGTAACCGATATAATTTCGGCAGCAATACATACCTTAAGAAAAACAGGAATTTTAAGACTCACCTAAGTTTGTCTTTCTTCTTTAAACCATTAGTTATTAGTATTTCTCGGACAGTTATTGGTCCCCAGAACACTTCCTCGTCGCTGTCGCAGCCGGGTTCCACTTGAGACTGATAAGGAACCAACATGGTAGATAAATACATTCACATCAAGTGCAAATATTCTTAAATTTGCCTCGTTTTGAGACTACCTGAATTTCTCAGGTTTGCCAAACCAAAAAATATGCATTTTTTTCGAGTAACTAATTTATTAAATTTGATTCTTAATACAAGGTTTATTAAAAACAAATATGTCAGTGCTCTTTTCAAATATTGGACATAAAACTAATAATTTACAGCGAGTCAGGTTCTTATAGTCTGTATTTAGAAAATGGCAAAAATATTTGCGAATTCTGACTTTTGGAAATGTGCTTGAATTTTACCCGTCACACCAAATTTCATTAGTTCTTTTAAGTAGTCCCTATTTAAGTATGGAAATTCTTTAGCATCTAGGCCTATCCAAAATAAATGTAAATTTTCCTAAGTTGAAAAAATTTTGAGGTCAAGTGTAACATATGATAAAAAATAAAGCCTTAATAAGTTACTTTCAGCGATAGGTTACTCTACAGAGTTCCAACAAATAGCAATTTCTTTGATTACGATCACCGTATTTCTTCAATTCTTAGATGCATTTTTGGGGTGTCTCTTAGAATCAAGAGTGTTTAAGAATCAAAGTTATTTTTTGACCAACGGTCTCGATGGCCTAGATGACAATATACTATGGGATAGTGAAGATAAAGATGGCTTAGAAGAAAGACTAAGAGACTAATATTGATTCAGAAGGAAATGATGAATAACATACCTACTATATTAATGAAACAAATAGCCGAAACTATTGTTAATGCATTTTAGTGTGGATAGTCCCTCATAGATATCATATTCTGAAAATTGAATCCTGGATAGCTCAGTGGTAAGAGCATTGGTGTACTAAGCCGAAGGTCCCGGGTTCGATTCCCGTGTCCAGGTGTCATTTTTAAATTTTCAGAATATGATATCTATGAGGGACTATCCACACTAAAATGCATTAACAATAGTTTCGGCTATTTGTTTCATTAACATATGCAATCCTGTACAATTATATATAATTGTCGAATGGCTGGAAATTGGCCAACTACCGAGTCGCTAATGGCTGCGTTGTCTGATGGCTGTGATCTTTTTTAATCACATGTTTATAAGCTGACGACTTCCGCACGTCCATCTTAGACTCTGCCTTAAACTATGAGTGAAGAATGACCATGGGCACGGGACGAATCCTGGATAGCTCAGTGGTAAGAGCATTGGCGTACTAAGCCGAAGGTCCCGGGTTCGATTCCCGTGTCCAGGTGTCATTTTTCAATTTTCAGAATATGACATCTAAGAGGGAATATCCCCACTAAAATGCATTAACAATAGTTTCGGCTATTTGTTTCATGAATATATACAAGATCCTGTACAATTATATATATATAATTGTCGAATGGCTGCTAAATTGCCAACTACCGAGTCGCTAATGGCTGCGTGGTCTGATGGCTGTGATCTCATATAATCACATGTTTATAAGCTGACGACTTCCGCACGTCCATCTTAGACTCTGCCTTAAACTATGAGTGAAGAATGACCATGGGCACGGGACAACTCCTGGATAGCTCAGTGGTAAGAGCATTGGCATACTAAGCCGAAGGTCCCGGGTTCGATTCCCGTGTCCAGGTGTCATTTTTCAATTTTCAGAATATAATGACAAAGAAGCTTTCCACAAAGTAATTTGCATTAGAGCATTTCAATGCAATCAATTTGTTATAACTAAATAATACACATTAGCTATTTATGGTAGTCAGAAAATAGAAAAATAGAGGAGTCAACAGTCGAAGGCTTGGAGTACCAACTCCACAGCCCTGCTATAAATATACATTATTTTAGCACCGAGTATGATTACCTGCCCAGGTTATAAACATATGTACTATTTAAACAAATTACTGTGTTAGGAAGGATGAATTATGGAAAAAGAGCGTGGAGAACCATTAAGTAAAACCACATGACTGGTATTCGAACCTCAATCTACCCTTCATAGACAGTCTAGTCAAGGCCGTAGCAGGGGGGGGGGGTTCAAACCCCCCCGCGAAATTTTATGAACAATATATATATATATATATAGCTTTATTTATGGTTCAAACTATATAAAAATTAAAATACAAATACAAAATTAGGCGGCTGTGTTATTATAAAAAGCACTTCAAAGAGCTTCTAGAGGTGTTAAATATTTAGAAATTTTCCTAGCGTTCGGCATTTTGGGGGTTATTTTACCATAAAAAACCTCACAGAGCTTCAAAAAGTGTTTAATATTTAGAAAATTTCCTACCCTTCGGCAGCTAGGGGGTTATTTTATCATAAAAAAAAAACACTTCAGAGAGCTCCTAGAACTGTTTGTCATTTTTAATGTTTTTTATCTTCCACCAATTGGGGGATGTGCTCACCAAACCCCCCTGAAATTATTGGCTGGCTACGGCCTTGAGTCTAGTCCATTGAGAGTTAGACCTTACGTCTTATACTATGCAGCCACCAAAGCTGGCAATGGGCTGCTTGACAGTATGGGGAAAATAATGCAATTGAGTTTATTTTGTGATACAACATTCAGTTGTTCACGCAAATGTGTCAAATTGCGTGAGCACCCCCATTCCTGGCGCCTCTGTTCAGTGGTTCACGTAAGCGCTACAAAACAGTGCTTGATGTGCTTTGCTTTCCCTGTGAAGGGAAAACATACATATCTTATCATTATTAAAGGTAATATCGACCCGTAAGTTAATCATGTGGAAGTATTTGTCTTGTCAGCCTCTACAGCGCACATAATTTTTTACCTATGAATCTGAATAACCCTGTAGTATAGTATTTAAAATTAATAATTATTATAACAAATTATATAAATGTTAAAGCATAGTTATTTTAAGGCTTATTCTGGCAAGAGTTTAAACCACGCTTGTACATTTCCTTGTAAGTCAAGAGTGTTGGGTTGCCATCCTGCTGAGAGCAGCATATATCTCATATAGCTTGCATCCTGTTGACGAGCGAGCACAGTGTGACCGATGGACCTTCCTGACAAGTGGAATATCGAGATCAGCAAGTTTGTGTGATAGAATAACACATTGTTTAGTGTTTGGAGCCATGGTGAGTGCATGTGGGTCGGTTATATAGCAACGACCGACTAAACCACGTAGGGAACAAAATGTGATCTGGTGGTTCTCCCCCGCCGAAGGGTTGATCGCGAGTCTATAGAAAGGTTTGCGGGTTCCGCTATCGTGCCTGCTCCCTCGTCACGAGAAATCTACCCGATTACTCATGTAGTAGTTTAGTCATCTGAATAGATTAATAAATATAAATTATCGGACTAACTCTCAAGTCTCACTCCCCGTGAACTACCCATTCCCACCCCTACTGCTCGAGGTCCATCCCAACCATAAGTCCCCACGGTGCCGCGGTAGTGTTGTAGTTAGGAATGGCTACCGGGCACCCAGATAAATATAGTGACCTTACATAAAGTAAATTAAAATATCTAATCATCTCTAGATGTACTAGTATATTTATATCTTGAAACGTGTTGGTGTTCAAAAATGGTTCCAATTTGTTTTGTTTTATTAAATCCGATAGACCTAATTTAGACATGGTTGTATTGTGTTGCTGTGTGTTGAATTAAATAACTAGCATTATATGTTGTAATAATAAATGAAATACCTTCAGATACAATCACAATACTATAGATAGCATATTTAGTGTGTTAAGGAAAATAATATGTCAAAATGCAAAAGCTCTAGAATTCATTCTGAGAATGTATTAACTTTTATGATAGAGGGTTGTCACTATAGCCTTAAGACTTAGAAATTTACTGTTTTAAGAGTTTTCAAGAATGAACACTAATTTTTCCACAGACTTCAGAGCATTGGTTCCCAACCGAGGGTGTGAAACATTTTAAGGAGGGTGGGGAGGGGAGGGGGCGTTGATCACTTAGGAAATAACGTTTAAAACAGCTAAGAAATGAAGTCAATTTTTATTTCAATCCTTTTCCAAAGAAACTAAGCTATTTTTTCATGTGGTATTGGTGACACTTTTTATCAGTTGTAATTCATCTAGTAGGTGACCTGCCAAAAGTAAAAAGCTTATACACATGCATGGATTTGCGCCACAACTTTCCTTTCTAGCCTTCTCCAATGGTAGCATTGCGGCCATGTGCGACCAAAACTGTGGAGTTTGTACGCCAAGCCTTCAATTCAGACTCCTTAATTTTTATACTGTCCGACTCCATCGTAAATGGCTAAGGTATAAATAATAAGTAATAAAAAATGTACTGCAATAAAACCCTCTAATACAGATTACTTCATGAGAAGCTTCTTAGCTAGACATTGTATTAATAAATTTGTCAACCCAAATTATTAATATTGGTCGTTTAAAATAAAAATATAATATTATAACAAAATGGGGTAAATATATTAGTTTTTATTTTGAAGCCAGAGTCGATACATTTTTACCAACTCAAGACTCAACCCAAAGAACTTCAAACTCAGAGTCCAGAGCCCTGTGAGCAACACACTAAAATACTCACAAAGCAGCAACGCATCAAAACTTTAAAATTCATTAAGAGGGTCTGGTGCCCAGCGTGAGAGCGCTTTACCTTTAACTGGTAATTTAATATCATTACCAGATGATAAAATAAAGATGTAACTAGAAAACAAAGCTTTAAGTTTTTTATAACCATCTGATGATCTACCAAAGGTGCCGTCAGACAAAAGAGGGTGGGAACCATGGTTTAGTAGTAGGCCTATTGAGGAATGAAATTAGAATTTTATAGGATTTTGAAGTACCTAATGTTATTGGTACAGTAGAGCGTCGGAAATCCGGACGTCAAAAATCCGGAGCGTCGCAAATCCGGATCGGTGGTGAGAACAGGTAGGGGAGGTAAGTGGAAGGTGTCCTTGAGAGTTCAAAGACTTAGCCAGTCACCTCTCCTTGGCCACGTGCTTGGCTCAGTTCTGTGCTATCATTTACAAACTCTACAGCTGTGGTATAGTTGCCTTGTGAAGTTTTAGTGTGCGAGTTAAAACGGTACATATTTTTACTTTGTTAATCATGTCATCATTATCAAATGAAAGGAAACATAATTTTTTATCTATAGAGGATAAGTTAGAAATTCTACGAAGACTGTCTAAAGGGGAAAGTGGTGCATCTCTCGCTAAAATATATGGTGTGGGAACTTCAACCATTAGTGACATTAAAGCAAAGAAAGACAGTTTGCAACGTTTTGCTTCAAAACTAGATTCTGAAGAAGGTTCACAGAAAAGAAAAACCACACATATTTATATGTATACAGTTATTGAAAGCATATTTGAAAATCCAGACAATTCAGTAATCCGGATGGGTCCCGGACCCGATCGATCCGGATTAACGACGCTCCACTGTATTTAGAACAGGATGGTTTAACTTTATTATGACAAATAATGCAGTTGTTAAATAAAGAGCAAAAATGGGGAAGGGGTATACGATCTGTGTTCAAATTAACATTCTTGGTCTTAAATTTTTTTTCTATAAAAAAGGCTTGCAGTTTAATGTCCTAGATTCACAAATATTGCAGTTTTTTAGTATTTATTAAATTACCCGTGTTTTCTCAGACACAAAATATCCCAGTTTTCTAAATTAGTGGTGGCGGCCCCGTTAAATTATTATATTTTGTGGATTGGGTTTGCCAAGTAGATTATCAACATGCCGTCCAAATTCATCACACATGCACTTACTTCTTCCTTAGATACAGACGCGTAGCATCTGATTTCTGATTTGGAGCGCCGTCTGGATCCCCCGGACAATCTCTTATAAGACCTAGCCAGATCTCTGAGCGATTGACTGCGGAACATTGGAAATCTTCTCTCTCTATCTGCAGCTTCAAAGGACCGCTTTCCACCATGATGAATATCCATTTTGTATACACTCCAAAATATTTGCTTCAATTAAATTCGACTGTACCACACACACATTGATGAATTGAGGCTGCCAACTGTCAGAGACTGGAAAAATAAAATTTCCAAAAATTTTGAAAATGTGAACTTAAACATATTAATTTTAATTCTTTATATTAATATGAACAACTTGTTACTTAGGCTATGTTTCACAGAACAGAGCTACTCAACTGTGATTGAAGTCACTAACAGGTCAGACACTTGTTACTTATGTTTCGCACACAGTGTTAAGGAAAAGTGGCAAAATTTCAATTAGTTTTTTACTATTTAGTTGCAAGCACATTCTTCATTCTTCTAGAATATGTGTTTCTTTATTATTTCTACAGATCTAAGAGACGGAACCAAATAAGATTTTGGATTCATGTATACAATGAAAAGAATATAAACATAATTATAATAATCACAACAATAACAACAAGAGAAGATACAGAATGTGGAAAGAAAGCTACTCTGAAACGTTAGTACATTAACTGTTCAATGTTGTTCTGTCAGGAAGACTGAGTTTTTAACCGAGGTAGCCCGTCAACTAGCATGCTGAATTTCCAGTGACACAGACATATCATAGCCCAGCCCTGTTGAGTGGACCACTATTTAAATATATCAGCAGTGATGCTCAAGCTGCTGGTTAGTAATTTAGGTTTTACAGGCGTCACTTTTGAGTCCTATTTGAGTAGCTCTGTGGGCGATAGGCCTTACTCTATGGCATTAGGAGCTTGAAAGTGCATTGCTGCACCTACAAAAGTATGCAACTTATTCAAATCTTGAGCTAGTTCTATCCAGTCCACCTCATTAGACCCTATTTCTTTCAGGTCCATTCTAATGTTATCCTCCCGTCTGTGTCCCAATGGTAAAAAGAGCAAATATTTTATAAAAGACTGTCAGCCCCAATACTTGTGCTAACAATACTGGTACAAGTAAGTTTTGTATCCAAGGATTGTGAGGATTTAAATAGTACAGGCGGACCCCGTCATATGTAGCAGATATGTTCCCTATTGATACCCAATTTGTGTAAAGCGAAATGCCTTTAACATGCAAAAATAAGAAGCTATGTTTCAATTTATTCAGTAAGTTGTAGCTAACTTTAAATTATAATTATATTAATGATAAATTTTGCTTTGTTTGTTAGTCAATAAATCTAATTTAATTTAACAAAATAAAAAATACAAATTTTTATTGGATGGATTGTTCACCTTATACCCACTTCAGTGGTGGTTTAGTCTTAGGCATCATTCTCGCAATAGAATACCGCTGATGATGGGGAGATTGGGGTTCAAATCTCGGTGTGGTGAGTGTGGTTTTCCACTTTCCATTCATGAAAATGCAGGTATACTCACTACAAATTCAATCTTACTTCTCCTTATTATATTAGTGTATTAGTATTTATGCTTATAGCAGGCCTCATAGCATATTTTGGGTCTCAAAAAATAGGACTGCCAATTTGATCAAAAAGTAGGACCGGTTAAAAACACTATATTCACCTAATAGTGCCAAAATAAAATAAATAATTTAAAACCACATTTTAATTAAGAACAGATCATCAAACTGCCTGCACATAACCTGACCATCTATGAGAAGTTCTTATTTGAACCAGTTTTCAGAAGAAGCCAAAGGGAACAACCCCAAAACTAGAAAGAGACCTAATATTACTTGGCTATGAGACAAACACTTTTAGGCCCATATAATAAGTTCATAAATTGGAGGACATCACCTATTTTTAATACTAGACAAACTAATCCTAACATAAATAAGATATTTACAGTAACGAAAACTACACATGCAAATATTCTCTCATAAAAAGCTAAGATGCGTGTGGATTACAATATTTTTTTTATCAAATGAAATAGAGTAAAGAGAGCGTATTGGTTTACTTACAAGTCCAAGTTTTAAATAACGGTTATCTTTAAAACATCAGACATCTTGCGCATTTTCAAATTTAAATAGGTTTTTTTTTTCAAACAATACACATTCGTATGCCAACGTGTCAAAGATAAATTCACTCTTTAAAGTAAAAAAATAACAATAATAGCCCTTGTTTGAAAGAGTAGTTTAAACAACTAACATTAGCAATAACAGGTCCTTCCAATAAAATTATTTTTAAGAAAAGACGAATTAGGATCTGTTTAAAAACATACATATAACCATATAGCTTATTTAATGTTGAAATACATTTTTAATGTTGCTAGGAGGGCATGGAAGTTTGGTTAAAATCATTAACTTTATAATATAGTTTGATGGACACCCGTGGCTGAGATTTTCAAGCTATCGTCTGGATACCATTATGTAAGAGAGAAGAATGCTTCGGGTATCTGTTGGGACTTGAGAAATTCCATCCACTCAATAGAGCATCTAGTGGGTGAGCCTTGACCCATACTATACTCATATCTATGCCTTGACCTGCAAGAAGATGGGCAATGCTTTCTAAAGGTGCTTTAAGGTTTTGTTTTACTTTGTTGATTTCTTCATAACAAATTATACATATATGATCTGTACTATTAATTACAAGAACGAAAAAATAATCCTGAACGATTTGGCTTTGTGTTTTAACTATGTACAAGATATGGACACCGTTAATTGATGTCATAATACTATTTCCAAGAGTATCTCTTACTATCTTTTGAACATACAAGGCCAACTCGTATTTTGACAACGTTGGCTAATTTTATTAAATATATGAAATACATCAATATATGCATAATTAAATGAAAAAACGTGTTAGTAAAATATTGACAAGCATTACAAAATTTAAAAATATTTACTTGTTAATTTAATTAAGTTGATTTAGGCTAGTAATTGTGTGAAGCTAGTATTGTTTACAAATATTTTAGTTAATAAAATGTACCAATATTACATTAACACACCCCTTTCAAGCAATGACAAGATTTTGAATAAGGGAAATACACAAGTTACCTAAGTTAAACCATTAATTCTTGTTCAATGTGAGGGTAGACGTGGGGCCATTTTAGAGACCGGTACACTCCTGTTGAAAAACGCGATATCCATTTCCATTATTAAAGTACTTTATTTTACCCGGATTGGGGTTAATGATAAAGGTGGAGCCAAATTTATCGGGTGTCTTAGTATTTTTGGGATATCATGTATTGTTTGGTTTTGTGGTGCTTAATCCTACCTATTCGTAAAGTTGTAAAATGGAACATCCTGACCCTAGTGCCTTGTTTAAGGATGAGTTGATATATGAGTTAGTAATACATGGTTCGAAACCAGAAAGAAATGTCAATCAGACGAACAGACGTAAAAAACTTGTGTACAAATAATTAGAAAAGTTGATAAGTTTAATTCAAAGCCTTTAATATTTTATTATTTCTGTTTGTGGATTTGTTTAGTGGTTTTATAATTCTAGTGATTTTAACAATTAAAAATCCTAAATAAATTAAATTTAATATGATGACACCGGGAGAGAAAAAATCATTACCGGTAAGCTTTGACCAGGCACCACCAAAAATAAATATTACACGCCGCCATTGAAGACTAAATTTTCATTACTTTATTTAAGGAACACTGTACGACCAACTTTGACTGAAACATACTTACTATTATAGTGTAACACCATTGCTTTGATATTTATTTTCGATATGCTATAAAGTCTCCACTCGTCCGCATTGTATGTAATGTTGTACTGTTGCATCAGTCCATAACATCACCACAGTGCATTAAGTCAACATATTGAGAAAAATATGGGATAAAATAATTTGTTATATTCTTATATACCATGAGAAAGAGGTGTCGGAAGCCAATGAAAACTTTTCATTAAGCCTAACACTTCTTCAGAATCCTTTGGAATACTTAAGTACCGAAATGACTTAATAATCTAATTCCCTTTGTGATTAAAATATCGGTTTTGTGCTACAAGAATCAACCTAAAAGTTTTCATCAGTCTCTTGGTCATTCTTTTAAGATTAAATAGAGGTTTATTTAACATATCTGGTGGTAAAGGCATAAGTATACCTGGATCATAAGGTAAAGCTCGAATCATAAATTTAATGTTTAGGTAGAACACTTGTAGTTCATTCTTTAGATTATACACGGAATTTTTTTAAATTTTAAATAATTTGTTAATTTTACCGGAATCATAGGCTTTTTTGAATTCCTATGTATAATCAAAGAACCATCAGGTTGAATTCCCATTTTTTTCTATTATTTGCTGAATGGTAATCACCTGATCAGTTGTTGATCTATTTTGTAAGAATACACACCATAGATAACGGATGATACACACTAACGATCCCCATTTATTACTTTCCCATATGATATCAATTTTATTAGAATTACATTAGATAAAATTTTATATCATTATGTTATATAGTGTTATAAATAGTTATTTAAATATCTATCTATCAGGTTATTATTTACATGCGTGCTGATTATATTCTACGCTAGACATTTTGACATATTCAGATGACCACACTGGCTAACGGTTTTTTAAGATTAATTTGGTTTTTCTTTAAAATAGTTAAATGCATAGAAAAGACAGTTTCAAAAAACTAAACACATAACACAGTCGAGCGGAATCTAATTTGAGACATTAATAACAGGTAGGTTTTTTTTACTTAAACTAAGGTTCAAACCATTCCAATATGTGTTGTTGTATCTCGTTAATATAAAGTTTAATTATGCTATTTGATTCAGATTAAGATATTTATAATATAATAGTGTGTTTTAACCATCGTAAAAATTCTACATTTTGAACAAGAACTATTAATTATTTTGAAGAATTTGTTGAGCTACATTAAAAAAAATGTTTTAGACTTATGAAAACTATTGCCACCGATTTGTTAGAAATTATTTTAGATAGTTTTGAAATAGAGCCTAGCTATTAGAGTTATAAAATGAATAAATGAAGAATATATAAATTTATGGTGATCGTTAGTATTAAACAAAATATCAATGCAAGATTCTTTGATGATTGAATAGTTTGGCCAAAGGAATGTAAATAGGCCTAACCTATAATTTGGCAGCCTGTCATATCAATTAAAAAGTGGGCCTCTACAATGCTTTATTTATTTAAATATTTCATAGTTATGTGTAAAAACAACTTATAATTCCTTTTTTGAGCACTTCATAAAGGTCTAGGCATATTTTGTATCAAGTCTCTTACTATACAATTATTTAAAGTTTGACTTTAAAGATGAATCTATTTGTTGAGAAAAAATTGTTCACACAAATCTGTGGTAGCCTAGTGTTTAAAAACTAAAACCTTTGTTGCTGTGTAAGACCTTCTTGCAACTAATTGCCAACGTCTTTGCTCTAGTGCAACATGTTTCCATTTTTTTCTGTACTAGTTTTACTCTACTTCACGTAATAGTTTTTCGAGAGAATCGTCAATGTTTTTCATAAAATTTTAGGCCTAGTTGTATTAAATAGATATATTGTGGTGTCATAGTTAAAGTTTCACTTGAAACCTGAACTCTGTTATCGAGGAAAAAATGTTCACACCCAGCTATGGAAGTATAGTACTTATTTAAAATAAATAAAGTAGGCCTAATGGCTTAAATAAATCAACACTAACAAATAAAATAATGATTCAGTGGAAACACAAATTTTAATTGAATGTTTTTCCTTTTTCTAACACTTCATAAGGGTCAAGGTCGAGGTATTACATAGCCTACACTAGTTACGGTATATATGACCTTTTATTTATACAAAATAGCAAGTAATAAATTATCGTATAAAATCATTTCCCTCACAAGGATACTGAGAATCAAATGATACCTTAATCATATTATAATTATATGATAACCTTTTTATATTTGCAACATTTTAACAACCCACCAAAATCACATAGAAACGTAAATATTAAACTGATGTTCAAAATTTTAATACAAGTCATCTAGGTTTAAGTTATTGGGTTACCGGTTTATTAAAGTATCATAATATGCAATTAGTAATTTTTTTATTATCATAAACTATTCCAAACTGTCAAAACCTAATATTTCAAGCATTATTAACACATTTTTCTTGAAATATTATGATCTCGCTCAGAAACATGATAATATTTCGTGACTTTATGAGTTTTGATTTAATTATTTATTGTAACAAATATTTATATTAATTCTGGTTTTAGCTCAAATCAACTCTCCGAAGCCTTTTGTGTAGAAGGATGACGTTAAATCATTATTTATTTACTAGCTTGTATAAAAAAGTCTTGCATGTAATGGTTCTCGCGCACTCTCCTCACCCATTTTTTAAACACTCCAGTTTATTCTTAAGCAGGATAAGATAAGTCATTAAATCTATTAACTAGATTTAAAAAGAATGTAATAGTTTTTGGAGGGAACATTAGTAAAATATTAGTATATAATATGTTAGTAAAAGTGTCCGAAACATGTAAAAGACTCGCAAATTTATTTAAAAATAAATTAGATAATGATTATTAACGCCTTTCAACATTCATTTATTCCCATGTCCACTAAAAATATTTTTGTTCAAGTGACATTTGAGTAAAAATATACTACCAACCTCTGCATTCAACAAATTAACTCAAAGTCAACTAACCTCCACATAAAAAGCCATTCAAACAGTAAACTCTATGTTAACTTGAAGTTTTAACTCTAGGTTATATTAAACCTCAACTTAGTTAACTTTTACATTAACCTGAAATTAAAACATTGACCCTTTGGATTATTTCTTACGTACTACCAATCAAAGCTGAGTAAATACATGCATGTGCGTTCAGATCTATCTTAAACACCAAAATAACTTGTTTACAATTAGAATTTTATTATGTGATTGGGCATGTTAGAGATCAAAACCTATAGATAAAGGAAGCACAAAAATAATATTAAATTTGCTTGCTTTTCTTACATTGAGAATAATGGTACTTAGATTTGTTTTACATTTAAGGCTAACTTTAAGTTTGATAGTTATGTTACAAATATATTTATTGTGATATTACTATGATTTAAGAAGTTTTATCTACAAAGTCATTTTTTTAGTTTCTTATATTGATCAGATGACTGCTTGGCGCTCACTCCTTGGTGTATACAATTTTCTTTGATTGGACAAAGTGTGTATCTCATTGGTCGAAACAGTCACATGATTACGGATATGAACTGTGGAGTCACAAATAGAATTTCTTGAGGTTCATGAACTACAGACCTACGGATACAAAATCTGTGTCAGGGCCTTTTTAGTAAGCAAATAATTTCATTTTGAAAATATATTCTCACAAAAATAACACAACTAGATAAAATTATAAATTAGCCTACATTTGACACAGAAAAGGGGAAGCCTCAATATTTTGCTTTGATTATAAATAATAATTTGTGATTCAACTTAATGACCTTGATCGTGTTTATTCCATGTTGCTACCACTTCATTTCAACCCAGTAAAAATACTTTTAATGAAACAAAATTAATATCTTAAAATATCTACATAGCCTGGTTTATATTAATGAGGAAAACTCGCTTAATTCACAGATAAACATTAATACCAATGTAAAATGTAAATATTCCAAAGAATGTCGCAAAATAGCGCCATAAGTATTACATATAATATGTATAGCAGTTAACAGTTTTATGTTTGTAGATTTGGGTATCCTAAATGAACAAAACCTAATCTTTCATGCATCACCATATTTCTTATTACATTCCAGGATTAATAATTTTGTTGCACTAAAATAGACTGAACGAACACACATTACATTCCTTTTTCTGACCAGAAATTTGTGACTGTTTTTCTGTAACTACCTCAATCAGGGTGTCTATCATCCGGGAAAATCAGGGAAAACGGGAATTAGCCGTGAATTTGAAGGGATCAGGAAAAAACGGGAATAAGTCGGGAATTTGGTAAATAACAATAAAAATACGGGAAAATGATATTTTACTCAAAATATGAAATACAATAATCATTAAATCAGTAAATTATGTAATTTTTTTGTTTGTAGCTGTGTAATATATTTTTAATTAATAGTAAACAATTTTAATACAAATTAAAAATATATTCAAATTTTAAAATTTATTATTATTCATAAAAAAGGTTAATAGAATAATAAGGGGGGTGAAAGGGTGAGGTGCTAGTTAGGAGGATGTGACATACTTTTTTAGTCGGGAATTTTAGGAAATGATCAGGGAAAAGGTCAGGGATTTCATTGGTCAAGTTGAGTAGACACCATGTCAATGATATTTGGAATAATGTCCTTTGAACATTTTAATTTAAAAGTGAGTACAAGTGAATGTCACTTAACCTAATCTTTTCAAGAAATGGTACTTGATTCATGTGCGTTGTCAGCATTATACAGAAATGGCGACTTTACTATATTTAAAATATTTTCCATGTCTTTGAAACATTCAAACCCTCTGTTGAAATTCTCTTGGATTTGTATAAGCCTACCATATGTCGGGGGAAGGCACCTGAGCCTTCTATTATTCCTTTTGACTCAACAATAGGCATGCTTAATACTGCTGCACTCTTCGTAAATAAACTTGTTACTTATAATGAGGATGGCTTTGCTAAGCATTACTATGTTTATATTACATTTACTATATTACAATATACTTGAAAAAAAAAAGGATAATTTATTTTTATTTTGTAATCGTTTATACTGTCCACAAGTTTGAGACCATTGCCTTAGACCATTCATCCACCAAAGTGGGTCACTTAATGGACACCGTACACCAGGGGTCGGCAACCTTTTAAGTATGAAGAGCTATTTTCCAAAATATGTTTTACTCGAGGGGCGCCAAGAAAAATGTTGATTTGTATATTTGAATTTACACCTTTTTATTTATGTATTTATTATTGACAAGTTGGGAATATACATATTTTAAATGTATTAAACAAAAACCTAAACTATAATAGGCCTATTATCATTCTTCATATTTAAACATTTGAGCCTCAAATTTTGAGGCTTGTAACAAAGTGGGCTTATTGTTAAAAACTTATTTATGAAGATATTAACAGAACAATAAATTGAGGACAAATGAGGACTACATAACAAATAAGTTTAATTTCAAATAATACTAGACAACCTTTCTGTTATTTACTAAACAAAACTCTTTAGCAAAAAAATTACAAAATATAGGGTGGGCGGCTAAAATCTGTCATGGGGACGCTCGCGGGAACCGCGTTGCCGACCCCTTCCTTACACAATTTGGCCACTGAAGCAGGTCACTTAATGTAACTTAATAATTTTTACAGGAGACACCTTTCACATAATGTGAACACTAAATGAAGGGAGTTCACATGTTCCTAAGGAAGCCCTAACCAAGATTGTGTGCAGTGCGAACGTGGTATTTATTCACTTCACTATTAGAGTAGGAGTAGGTACAGTAATTATTGTTGACTCCAATAGTTGACGAGTATAGTACGCAAACTATTTATTTTTGAAAATAAATATTTTCTCACAAAAATAACACTACCAGACAATGTTATTAACTACATTTGATCAGTGACCTGACGGTCTAGGGGTAATGTGTCAGACTTCTGTGCAGGCGGTCGGGGTTCAATCCTCGGTCCCGGCAAAGATTTTTCTGATTACCAAACCCTTCCTTCACCTCTGACAAGACATCTTGTGAATGTGGGGAATGCCAGGCCTCCACCGTGGTTCGGATTCCACGTTAAACTGTAGGTCCTCCATTTCATCTCACAATCACCCTACCATTACACATTAGCGTAAGTGCGTATAACCCGAACGGGTAGTAAGACGTGGTGCTATTAATATTAATAATAATAATAATAATAATACTAACTACATTTGAAACAGTTGGTTTTTAAATATTAAACAACATTGTTGGTTATATTTACTAAACAACACTTTTATCTTTCATAAAAACAAACATTAGCGTTACTAAGATAAACAAAACAATAGAATGCATGTTTGATCATTAAGCAAAGAGAATATTTATTTACAATACACAACACCCCCTCTCAAACATGTGTTAACACATTAATGTTCTCACTCCAATTCCTTGCACACACTTATGATGGCCCGGTCCAAACAGAGCTTTTTTTTGTTTGTTTTATTTTCTTTAAAATGAGCAGTTAGCTCGCCACATTAACATTACAAAGAGAACAGGTTCAGTTAACAATATAACAAGACAATGATATAATACATAGATATAATAAAAGATAGGGGGGAGGAGGGAAGGTGATACAGGTGCAAAAAAACACAAAACAAACAAATTTATGGATCGATTAAAACTCATGATTACTCCTATTAGATGTTGCAACCGCATAATAATCAAAATTATCTTATGTCAAATACGCAGACAAAACATTGAGGGAGAGAAGATATTATGTATCTACAAATGGATAACCAATAAGAGGCCTAGTTAAAATGTTTATAAATTATACCTTATGTGGTCGAGAGAGTGACAGCTTTGGAAAATATCAATCAACTCAAAACTATGTGCTGTACAGTCTATTCATACTAAGATTTTAGGCGTAATTAGATGCATAAGAGGTATAGAGTATGCATTATCAAGTAGCATTTGATATTAGAGACTCCAATGAAGCTCCCCTTATCCATATT
The DNA here is from genome assembly GCA_901482245.1 of Timema douglasi. Lineage (NCBI taxonomy): Eukaryota > Metazoa > Arthropoda > Insecta > Phasmatodea > Timematidae > Timema > Timema douglasi. Next base: position 21,510 of record CABEEJ010004434.1, read on the forward strand.
TTGAGTTCTCTTTTTAGCTTATATAGGGTGACCTGGCGGTCTAGGGGTAAGGTGTCGGACTTCTATGCTGGCGGCCGGGGTTCAATCCTCGGTCCCGGCAAAGATTTATCTGATTACCAAACCCTTCCTTCACCTCTGACAAGACATCTTGTGAATGTGGGGAATGCCAGGCCTCCGTGGTTCGGATTCCACTTTAAACTGTAGCTTATATAATTCCAATGTTTTAATGCCATTAGGAATTTTATTGATATAGCGTGTGCCCTTACCACGAATGGAGTTTAGTCCATAATTTACTGTATTATAATGAGCCATGCAGAGGTTGTTATGTCCTCTAGTTAAGTGTCCAAGTGAATGGTTTTTATCCACTTTGATTGAGCTTAAGGTTGTACCACTACCTATTTTGAGAAATGTTATTGGAGAGTCATATATTATTTGTTTCATTAAGGGCAGAATGTTAGTGATACTGTATACATCATTAGTGGGTGTGAGGTAAGGGAGTCTGTATAAGTTGATGATTGCTCTATTCTGTAGAACTATAAGTGGCATAAGATGATTGAGATAGCCACAGCCCCAAATAACATTAAGGTAGCTGATATGGTAGTGTATTAGAGAGTAGTAATAATAATAATATTTATCACCGCGTCTTACTACCCATTTGGGTTATACACTTTTAAGTACTAATTACTCTAATGGATTGGGAATTGGGAAGGTTGAATTAGAGGAAGTGAACCCGCATTCGCGTGGTGGGAGAGTGGAAAACCATTTAGGAAAAACCACCCCCAGTTCACCCAACCGAGATTCAAACCTCGATCTCCCCGTCCTCAGCAGTCGAAGCTCAACACGACAAGTGTGTTAGCCAACTACGCCACCGAGGTGGGTTAGAGAGTAGTAAATTGGTTTAAGTACATTAGGCGGATCCCTACCATAGGAGCTATTTTATTTACTATGATCTGTATATTTGGTTTCCAGCTAAGTGTGCAGTCTATTAACAAACTAGCTATTTTACCTCCTTTACTTATTTAAATTCTTTATCTTGGAAGTCAATTTTAACACCTGTGTCGTGATTACTATTAGGCCTATTAAAGATAAAAAAAAATTGCTTTTTATTTAGGTTAAGTGTTAGTCTATTCAATTTAAGCCAGTCATCAAGTAGTACCAGGTCAGATTCCATATCTTTTTAAATGATCACCTGCCTCGGTGGCGTAGTTGGCTAACACGCTTGTTGTGTTGAGCTCGGCTGCTGAGTACGGGGAGATCGAGGTTCGAATCTCGGTCGGGTGAACTGGGGGTGGTTTTTCCTAAATGGTTTTCCACTCTCCCTCCAACGCAAATGCGGGTTCACTTCCTCTAATCGAACCTTCCCAATTCCTAATCCATTAGAGTAATTCGTACTTAAAGCGTATAACTCGAACGGGTTGTAAGACGCGGTGCTAAATATTATTATTATTATTATTATTGTGTGTGTGGGTAGTTAGTAGTCTGGTTAGTACAAGTTGACATTGTGTGGTCAAGTTATGTTATAAAAGTGTGTTCTTACTGCACCTGCATGGTCTAATTTCAATCTATATTCCTGTCATATCAGGTTTAAAATAAGATATATTCTACTGAAATTCAATGATAAAAACTTGAAATGTTTGACCTTTGTTTCATTTGTGTATCTTGTTTCTTGAGTTATTATGTTCTTTAAATACTAAAAGGTGACCTGGCGGTCTAGGGGTAAGGTGTCAAACTTCTATGCTGGCGGCCGGGGTTCAATCCTCGGTCCCGGCAAAGATTTTTCTGATTACCAAACCCTTCCTTCACCTCTGACAAGACATCTTGTGAATGTGAGGAATGCCAGGCCTCCACCGTGGTTCGGATTCCACGTTAAACTGTAGGTCCTCCATTTCATCTCACAATCACCCTACCATTACACATTAGCGTAAGTCCGTATAACCCGAATGGGTAGTAAGACGCGGTGCTAATAATAATAATAAATACTAAAATATGGTCTAAAATCCATACCAATTGATCCCTGCCCATATTACTTAAAACCACATTCTTAATTAAAAAGAAAACTCGCTGGTAGATTTAATGTTGGGCTGAGATTGAGCTACTGGCCCACTGCACCTTCAATTCAAGTATTTTAAGAGGTATTAGTAAAGTGACACCAATATCTGGGGTGACATTCATAGACCTACCCCCCTTTTTTAAATAAGGTTTCCATCATCTTTGGTAAGTAGACTTAAATATTCAATCAATCCTATGGGGTCCTAGGATCCCAAAACAATTTTTACTTCGAATTAAAAACAAATCTTACACAAAATTATACTGTAAACTTAATAAAAACTATCAAAGTCAGCCTAAAGTTAAAAATCTTGGTCTAGTACATAACTATCTATCCCATTTGATAATATGCCTTTCTTTTTTCAGCCTGGTCTATTACATAGAAACCCTTCCCACATCTTTTCCTGACATAAATTTTTTCTTATATATTCCTACCTCTTTGTGAACTGTAAATAGGTGATGCGGTTATCCTGAACAGGTACTAAAGAACTGGGCTCTTCATTTATGGTTTAAGTACAATTTTGGTAAAAAAAATCCACCCTCAACTAGTATTTTATTTTAGCGGTTTAAGATATTGCTACGCAAGATTTGTTTGAATGTTTTAACCTATTTCAGGAGAAACCGGTTCAGTCAAATGGAACAGAGACGCAAGAGTTTCCTTGGTCAGAGGCGCTCAACATCTCAACCTGTGAGGTCTGAAAAAGATGAATCGAAGCCACCGACACGTCCTGGTGAGTCAACCAAAAACTTGTGCCCATGGTTGTAATAATTGTAAGCGCCCACATGCTTCATGTTTAGGTAAATTTATACAAAAATAACTTTAAATTATATTTTTGAACTGTTATGAGACTGGGTGACCTGACGGTCTAGGGGTAAGGTGTCGGACTTTTGTGCTGGCGGCCAAGGTTCAATCCCAGGTCCCGGCACAGATTTATCTGATTTCCAAACCCTTCCTTCACCTCTGACAAGACATCTTGTGAATATGGGGAATGCCAGGCCTCTACCGTGGTTCGGATTCCACGTTAAACATGTAGGTCCTCCATTTCATCTCACAATCACCCTACCACTCCACATTAGCGTAAGTACGTATAACCCGAACGGGTAGTAAGACGCGGTGCTAATAATAATAATAATAATAATAAGTTAGTGTTTGTTTGTACCCGCCTCGGTGGTGTAGTCGGCTAACACGCTTGTCGTGTTGGGTTCGACTGCTGAGGACGGGGAGATCGAGGTTCGAATCTGTCGGGTGAACTGGGGGTGGTTTTTCCTAAATGGTTTTCCACTCTCCCTCCACGCAAATGCGGGTTCACTTCCTTTAATTCAACCTTCCCGATTCCTAATCCATTAGAGTAATTAGTACTTAAAGCGTGTAACCCGAACGGGTTGTAAGACGCGGTGCTAAATATTATTATTATTATTTAGTTAGTGTTTGTATTTTCTATTATTCTTTTGTACGTATTATATTTCCTCTTATGTTAATAATTTCCCCTAAGATTCAGGATTCAAAGTTAAATTGAACATTCGGATTCGAGATTTGGATTTGTAAAATGGTGGATCCGACCCGACTATTTTCAATATTGAATAACTTACTGATAGTGAACAACCATTGCTTATGGGCTGTTACATCTTATTGTGCCAAATATTTCTATAAGTTAATTTGTTGCACTGAATTTAATCAGTTTTCTATGTGTAAAGTAAAAAGGATAACCAACACACAATACTTTATTATTATTATTATGCCAATATCCATTTTAATTCAATAATAAAAAATCTATTGGAATATCATTTAATTAATATTTCATAGTCAGACATTGCACTCGTATGAGTTAATCATTTCTTTAATAATCATCAAAGATTAAAAAAAACAACATTAGTACCGACATTAAAACCACATAGGTGGCTAGATAGACAAAGGCACCAGTCTCCTTTAGTCTGGCACTGCCAGTTGCAAAAAAGGTTGGGGTTTGAATTCTGGTCAGAATACTAGAGTCTTTCCTTAAATGGTTTTTACGCTTTCCTTCTATACATATGTTGGTACATTTTCTCTAAATTCTACATTACTAATTATTAGCCCATTAGTGTTGAACCAAATATGCAAATAGCTCTAATAGCTGGCAAAAGACAACAAAAAATTAAGGGTTTATTAGTAATTTTTTTGTTGGTAACATATTTTTGTCTCAATTTTGTGGTGTCCTATAGTGTTATCAGTCCTTTGATAGGTAGTTTAATCGAATCCCCAGCACACCCTGCTAATAATGTCTTCGTTGTTGATTGATTCCAGGTGCCATGCGTGGCCTCAGGGAAATGTACCCACCTCGTCAACACCTGGGCGCCGTTCCTCGCAGGTCAGGTGTGCACCAGTTGGCGATAGACGGTAACAAGGAGAACTGGCTGGGACTGAGAACTGTGCGGCCATGCGCTCGCACCCTGTGGGCTGGTTCTCATGCGGTACAGTATTTATAGGTGTTTCCTTGGACCCCTGAGGGGTGTAGGTGGAGTTTACTAGGGACTGTTGACAGTTGCGACGGCAAACCTTGTACTGGTTACTCTCATTTTGACTGGAGGGGTGGGGTTTTCCTCGCGGCCGCCCAACCATACTGCAAGATTTTGCTTGCAATTGTCGACAGTCTAGATTCCTCCTTGGGCCAGTCAAGTGTGCCACCTTAGTGGTTGAATCCTTGAGAAGATTTGAGGATTCGAGAACATTTTGGATTCAAGATTAAATCCCTAAATTTTTTTTTTTCTAAATTTTTCAAGTGAGATTTTGTTTTAGGGCTCTAATGGCTGCTTATTGGCGGTTCAGAACCTATTATAATTTACAAAAGATAATAGCTGGTACATGGTAACTGTTTGTGGCTAAGCTACCCTAACTCTTCAATATGCTTGGACCATGCAGAGGTCTTAAGTTTAACAACATCCTCTGATGAAGTACTGTACACCCCTTTACTGCTAGTCAGTCAGTTTGTCCCTGGATGAACTCCGGGTCATGAACCGGCCGTTCATCCCTAACTTGAATTTACATGTTCGAGGGGATCCACCTCCAGTGTGTGAGTTTTGTGATGCTCCCCTTAGTGTGCACCACATTTTGGTGGAGTGTCGCAAACTAGCCCCTGGCTCTTGATTTTAAAGGTGACCTACGTTTTTTATTACGCGATAGTGCGGATGGAGTTATTTGTTTACTTCGTTTTATACGCCAGGCGGATCTTTTTAATGCCATTTGAGTCACTTTTATAAAGTGACTCATCTGGATATTTCTCATTGAGACATTTTAAAAATTTTAGTATATTTTAAAATGTTTGTTTTGTCTTTTTAACTTGCATATTGTTTTAATATGTTTGTTTTGTCTTTTAATTTACATATTGTTTTAATATGTTTGTTTTGTCTTCTTATCGTAGTGATACACCTGTGGTTTTTTTTTAGCAAGTGTATCACTCATTTGTACTAAGGGCCCATTTGAGCACTCCTATGGAGTGTCTCAAATGGACATTTTATCTCTTTATCTATTATCTATATCATTTATTATTTTGTTTATTTGCCTGTATATTCTGCTGGTAAATTATTATGTGTCTCCCCTATGGGGATTATACTAGATTTTAATATATTTCAAGGCCCTAATGACCTCAATGTGTCGATGGGCCTTAAAACCTTAATAATAATAATAATAATAATTATTATTATTTACATTTTCAGTACAGAAGCCATTGTCTCAAGACTAGGAGTGTAATCGTAAGCTAGGCTGTCGTCCTAAGTTGCAACTATCCCTAGTTTCAACTACGCACTTCTCTAGCTGCATATTCTTGGTTTTGAGTATACACATTGTTCTACATGTCGGTCACTTTTGGGCTCCCAACATTATTTTTTATAACCGTTTGTTGGCTGTTATTGACGCCTGGCATCAAGCTAATGAAACAGCAAAAAAAATGTAGGTGATTAGATATAAAGGAAATTACCTGTTATTTACATGGAAAAAGGATGAGAAATCACAATTTGGGGAACAAACATCAGGTTTTTAGGACACCAGACAAACACACTAGGTCATACATAGCTCTGTCGATTGTTGGATATAATTGGATTGTTTACTTTGGTACTACGGACACAACTTAATTATGTAATCTATCGAGTAAAGTATTGTACAGCTTTTGCTTTGACAGCTAATCTCACTCTAAACCGCTGCTGAAAGAAAAATAAATAGAATTTTTGACAATGTTTCCTTCCCCTTATTTTTTTTTTAGCACCACGTCCTACTACTCATTCGGGTTGTACGCCTATGTACTGATTGCACTAATAGGCCAAGGGTTAGGAAGGCTTAATTTAGAGTAAATGCACCCGCATTTGCTTAAAGGGAGAGTGGAAAACCATTTAGAAAAAATAAACCTAATTTTTTTACTAAAAGGTTCTTCCTATTGTGATTAAACTATTGTCCAAATTTTAATTTGAAGTTGCTTTTAGAAAAATAAATACATTTTTGTTTTGCGCTCAACATTGATAAATTCTACTGAATTATTTACTTACTTCATGGCACTAAGAACTCCCAAGTTCATTGCTGCACAAAATTATGCAATTTATTTCTATCTAGAGTTCGATCCAGTCCACCTTATTACAACCTATCCTAAATAGTTCTATCCATTCCACCTCATTACACCTATTCCTATCCTGAGCTAGTTTTATTCAATCCACTTCATTACACTCTATCCCTATCTTCAGCTAGTTATATCCATTCCACCTCATTACACCCTATTCTATCCCTAGTTCTATCCAGCTCCCCTCATTACTCCCTATTTCTTTCAGGGCCATTTTAATGTTATCCTGCCATTTGTGACTAGGTCTTCCAAATGGCTTTGTTTACTTTGGTTTGCCAGTCAATACCCTGAACAAGGTTATAGAATTTCCCATTTGTGCTGCATGTTCTGCCCATTGTAATCTACGAGACTTGATTAACCTAACAATGTCTTGTAATGCATACAGGGTATGTAACTCACCATTGTGTAACCTCCCGACTTTCCATTAGCCTCATTCCTTTTTGAATCAAATACCTTCTTAATCACCTTGTTTTCAATCACCATAAATTGGTAAAATTATTATTTTGTATATTTTGTATATTCCCGAAAGGATTAATGTCTTGACTTCCAATCCAATATTACCATTGCTAGTTTAAATGGTTCCTAAATATTTAAATTTATTAACCCTGTCAAATGATATGTTGTTTGTAGTAATCTCTAAATTATTGTCACCAATCTATGCGCTCTGTGTGATAACACTTTCCAGAGCGCACTTTTAAACCTATTTCTGTACTAAGTTTATGTTTAAAAATGAGGTGGCCCAATGGCTAAATAATTTTATAATAAAGAAAATTGATAAAACTAAAGAAATAGGAAAAATAAACTACTAAGAGTAAATTTGATGAAGAAAGCCCACCTAGGAAAATATGAAAAATGTGGGAAGATTTCAATGCAAAAAAGTAACATCTTTTTCCTTCTGTCTTTTATACTAAAATTAGTAACACATATAGAATCATATTTCGGCATTGTTGCCTTTATCAAACACAAAGAATAAAGAGGTGAGTACAAATAACGCACACTGGATTACTCCATTTTGAATTTAAAGATAAACTGTTAGAAACACATTGTGCCAACTGTTTTTAGGAGTAAAGTTAAATTTCTTGGCTGTGGTTAGTATTTATATAGACCTATTTAAAAATAATAGTTATAAATAAGAAAACGAATAATAATGATAATAATAAAAATATATTTTAAAATAATAATAATATGAAAAATGTTAATCTTGTAGAAAGAAACTATATTCTGTTGAGGCCTGGTGGTAATCCATTGTTGGGCCAGTTCTCACTGTCTAAGTTGAGAACTGTTGCACTGTTTGGTAAATGCTCTTAATATTTTGGTGGTGTAGCAGGTTTAAAAGTCCTGGTTGTGGGTATCGGCATGGATGGGAACAGGCTTGTCCGGATCTTTGTGGTTGGTGTCAAAACGAGGATTGTTCATTCGCTGTCTGAAAGAACCTGTAGTAAGTCCTATATATTCTGCATCACATGATTTGCACTGTAGTTGATATATCAAGTTATTTGTTTTGCAATTGTAATAACCACGGATCTTGTATTCCAATTTGGTTACTTTGCTGTTGAAGGATGTAGCTGGTAGGTGGATTCCACATGGGCTGCAACGGGTGCTACTGCACGGGTATGAACCTTTGGTAGTCAGTTTTTCTCCTCGGATTCTCTTGGGGTCAGGAAGTTTGGGTGGCTGTTTGAATGTGACTCTTTGGGGTGAATTAAGAAGGTTTTAGGTCTGGGTGAAACTGTGTATACTTCATTCACGGTACGAATTACTCTCTGAAAGGTCTTTATTCCTACCAATATCCTACTATATAATAGGTTTTTGGTAGGGAAAAAGGTCTCTCAGAAAACAATTCCTACACTGAACAGACTTTAGGAATTTATAACCACTTTTAAGGATGGTGTTGATAAGTTGTAGACCAGGATGGCATTGTGTTGTGAGAGGGATGTCCTCAACTTTTTTGGAGGGTCATAGTCGTCACTGGAGAAAGCTCTGGAGATTTGTTTGCCTATTAAAGGCTCGGGGTAACCTCTGCTTTAGAAAGCTGTGGAGAGTTGTTTACAATATTCATTTAAATCATCGAGTTCTTAACATATCCGTTTGGCTCGGGTGGCAAGACTGAATGTGTATGAAGGATGGCTGCTATGGTGGTGGAGGTATTGTTGGTGATTGGTGGGTTTTATATGTAATGGTGTGAATTAGGTTGTTTTCAAGGAACAGATTCACATCAAGGAAGGTAAGACTATGATGTGATTTATTGTTGGTGAAGTTTAAGGGGCTGCAATTGTTAATATTATCTAGAAAGATTTCCAAGGATTCTTCGGAGTGAGGCCAGATCATGAAAATGTTGTTGATGTAGCGAGTCATAGATAGGATTTGATGGGCTGAGAATGTAGAAAGCGTTCTTCTTGTAGTCCTATGTAAAGATTTGCTTATCAAGGAGCCATAAGTGTACCCATAGCTGTGCGTTTAATCTGTAAGTAATGTTTGTCTGGAAAACAAAAATTGTTAAATTTAAGGATAATCCTAGCCAGTTACACCAGGAAAGAAGTGGTAGGTTTCTACATGTTACTATAGGGTCTCTCAGACAGCGAATGAACAATCCTCGTTTTGACACAAACCACAAAGATCCGGACAAGCCTGTACCCATCCATGCTGGTACCCACAACCAGAACTTTCAAACCTGCTACACCACCAAAATATTAAGAGTTTTTCCCAAACAGTGCAACAGTTCTCAACTTAGACAGTGGGAACTTTTGAGACTGTTAGGACATTTGTCAATCGAAAGGAAATATGACTTTAATGCAGTAAAAATGTCAATAATTCTCTGGACTGCTGGAAAGAGAAAAATACGCTTTTTCTTGCAGTTACCCAAAACACTTTTATACTCTGTATTGGTGAAATCGCAAAATGATTTGAGTGCCTCAAATCGTTCACAATAAATGTACAAATGCTGGAAAATCTTGTTAATTATTAACTGAAGCTCAATAGGTAAGCAATCTGCAGCAGTCTGCACACCATTATGTATCACGTGTCCAGGACAATCAATACCAATTATATTATTAACAGTATTTTCACCCGCCTCGGTGGCGTAGTTGGCTAACGCGCAAGTCGTGTTGAGCTCGACCGCCGAGAATGGGGAGATCGAGGTTCGAATCTCGGTCGGGTGAACTGGGGGGTTTCCTAAATGGTTTTCCACCCTCCCTCCACGCAAATGCGGGTTCACTTCCTCTAATTCAACCTTCCCAATTCCTAATCCATTAGCAGTAATTAGTACTTAAAGCGTATAACCCGAACGGGTAGTAAGACGCGGTGCTAAATATAATACAGTATTTTCCTGCATTTTAAAGTATAGATTATTATTTCCCTTTCACTTTGCACCCAAGTTCATATTTGTGTTATCTGCTGACAAGGCAATAACCTTTTCAAGGAGATCTAACTTCTGTAACACTTCCAACACGTAAGAAAATAACAGTTCTTAAGTTTTACCGCACAAATTAACTAATTCCAACACCTTCACACCTTTTCATTTATCTCACCACCAAAAGGACTAACTTTTTGTACAAGTGGTTCGATGAGTCTATTAATACTGATATGAAACAAGCTACTTTTAGCTTTTCATTAATCTGCTTTGTCGCGAATGGCGCAATAACGTTGGTTATTATTGCCTCACACTTTGTTTGCAAACATTTGAATTTATCATTGAAAATGTTTTTTTACAATGGCTGTTGTGCAGTCCATAGACTTAGAGCTGTGACTGCCGTGTAATAATCACAGGAGTGTGGAGGAAAAAAACAGCAATACTATAAATATTGCCAACATTTTAATAGAAATTGCTCAAAAATGTTTAATGGATCAGGCACCAAAAGTGTTAAATGGTTATACTAAAACACACAATAAAATCCGTTATCCACAGATTTTTTTTTTCAGGAAGGACACTTAAAAAGCAGGATATTTGGAATAAATTTGGGACACCGGGACATTTGATCAAGAAAATGGGACTGTCTCGGTAAAAACGGGATGAATGGGAACTCTACTCTATAGTCATTATTTTCTCTTTTATCTCATTTTTTGAAACTGGGTGTTATTATACCTTCTTTCCATTCTTGTGGTAATATCTCATGGTTCCTTATGGGACATAGCAATTTATTAATTTCTTTTACTAACTTTTCACCACCTCCCTGTATTAACTGTTTCTATTGCATTATTATAATGAAGTGCATCTTTAAGAGCTATCATATTTATTGTTACAGGAGACACCTGATAGTCGTCATCAATTGGGAAGTTTAAATGACACAATTGATGTATCAGGAATTCATGAGGTAAGTAAATACTACATCTGTACTAATCAATTTCAAAATAAAATCTGAATCTGAGCTTACTAATTTGAATCAAATAGTTTAATAACAACTTTTTCATATCAAATCCAAATAGATTTGTGTTTGACCTAGTAGATGCTATTAACAATGTTACTTTTTAACCTAGTTACTTTTAAGTTCCATTAAAATAAATAAATAGGGAAGGTGAGGGGAGGGGCTATGGGGTTGAAGAACCAGGCAAATTGAAATTAGTGACGGCTTGTCACTTTAGAAGCTGCAGGATTTGGCTAATTAGGTTTTTTAATGATCTCCAAGTAATACACTTAAAAGTAGGCATTTCAGCAATATTAAGTAAAACAATTAATTGATTTAAACTCAAATAAAAAATATCACAAACGATATGTTAAATAAAATTCAGTCCAAAGAACATGAATCTGTTGTAAAGACTTTGCGGCTGAGCTATTAGTGTGCATAAGTATATGTATGTTCATTTTCCTCAAAAGTTCATTAGAAACAGTACAACGAGTTTTCCACATCACAGCCACAAATCCAAACTTTTGTTTGGTATATATCTTTATAATTGAGCTGCATTTTGAAAACTTGGATTTTCTTTTCTTGGTTTCTGTTTGTTCAAAACAGAATTCAGGACATGACCTAGCTAATGATTTCAATTTCCTTTTTTGATTAATAGTTGGTTTTTAAATATATTATCTAAGCACGTGAATTGAAAATGTCTCAACATATAACTTAACAGATCAACATCTTTCTAAAATTACCCTTCATAGAAACACACTATACACAGCTCAAATATTAGCATTTAGATGCAGGAACACACAGGGTTTCTGATGACAATATTGCTGGTTCACACTATACACAACACATATCTCAAGAGCTTTCAACTTAAGGTGCATATGGGAAAGCGGCTCTACATACAGAAAAGGCATGGCTACCTAAAACTCCAGATGGCTGACGACAATATATTAAAGAGTGGGAAGGTTTAGTCTCTCACTGCGAGGCGCTAACAGCCTCACACCTGACAACTGGATTCTATTTCAAAACCATTGCCTGCTATTACATAAACATATAATTCTTGAAACTATTATAGCAAGATAAAATTGTCATGAAAGTGCGAATAGTAATTTTGCATGGCTAAAATTTATAATTGCTAAAATTTGTGGACATTATTTTTTGTTCACAGGAATAACCATTCTTTTTTTCATGCAATTTTGTTTAGAGCCTGAACAGGTAGTCAAATGCGATGATAGAAAAATTAAAAATGCATGCAATTTATAAATTGCTGGTAATTATTGTAGCGTCTGATGAGCTACAATGTTGTATTTTATAAATATGGACACTAAACCATTACTAGTAATATACCACCACAGCCATAATAGTATAATATCCTAAACTCACTGAGGCCCACTGTGTGGTTGCAAGTACAATGTTTCAGGGCTAGAGGGTTTCCGAAGCCACTAGACTGTTCTGGATCCCTCCCGGGCCTGCTCGTCACATGTTTCCCACCTATTATTACCCCTTCCCTTTCTTTTCTCTATATGTTTCTGTCTTGTTTGTGTAACCCCACCTCTCCCCTTTCTGAGCAATAGTTATCAAATAAATATTGACAGATCTATAGACAGACAATCTTGGCAGGATATCCATCTTGAGCACAATTAAGTGTTCTCAAAACAAAAATGTAAGATTTAAATTAAGTTTCAACCTTTGTAAGTCTAAATTCTTTTTTGGCTTTAAAAAGTATGACAAATGTTCAGAGTCCTTCAGACTTATGAGAACATATTCAGAATCCTTCAGACTTATGAGAACATATTCAGAGTCCTTCAGACTTATGAGAACATATTCAGAGTCCTTCAGACTTATGAGAACATGTTCAGAGTCCTTCAGACTTATGAGAACATATTCAGAATCCTTCGGACTTATGAGAACCTGTTCGGAGTCCTTCGGACTTATGAGAACCTGTTCGGAGTCCTTCGGACTTATGAGAACCTGTTCGGAGTCCTTCGGACTTATGAGAACATGTTCGAAGTCCTTCGGACTTATGAGAACATGTTCGGAGTCCTTCGGACTTATGAGAACATGTTCGGAGTCCTTCGGACTTTTGAGAACATGTTCGGAGTCCTTCGGACTTTTGAGAACATGTTCGGAGTCCTTCGGACTTTTGAGAACATGTTCGGAGTCCTTCGGGCTTATGAGAACATGTTCGGAGTCCTTCGGGCTTATGAGAACATGTTCAGAGTCCTTCGGGCTTATGAGAACACGTTCAGAGTCCTTCGGGCTTATGAGAACACGTTCAGAGTCCTTCGGGCTTATGAGAACACGTTCAGAGTCCTTCGGGCTTATGAGAACACGTTCAGAGTCCTTCGGGCTTATGAGAACACGTTCAGAGTCCTTCGGGCTTATGAGAACACGTTCAGAGTCCTTCGGGCTTATGAGAACACGTTCAGAGTCCTTTGGGCTTATGAGAACACGTTCAGAGTCCTTCGGACTTATGAGAACACGCTCAGAGTCCTTCGGACTTATGAGAAAACGTTCAGAGTCCTTCGGACTTATGAGAAAATGTTCAGAGTCCTTCAGACGTATAATAAATGTTCAGAATCTTTACTATGGAAAGATATGATTTTATAGTAATTTTATAATGAATAGTATGTTATTTACAAGGAAAAATTTGACAAATATTCAGAGTCCTTCCGACTTATATTAAATACTAAGTGTCCGTCCAACTTATTGAAATTATTGTAAAAATTCAGAGTCCTTAACTAAGGAAAGCATGTTATATACTCAGATTTTTTTTTGTCATTCTGACAAATAAAATTAATGATATTGCAAGATAAATACCTAAGATGTTTTCTATGGATCAAATATATATATATTTTGTTTATCAATAAAACTTGTGATTAGCTAGTGAACTTTTGACATGTTAACTTCTACTCTTATTTAGTTAAATTTTAAAATTTTTCTGGAAATATTCTTTAATCCTTTTGTTAGTAGTGCAATAATGCCGGGTGGGTTTGGTGGAAACATGAATGTATATATTATATTCTTTTGGGTGTCCTATCTGCTCACTCTACATTCATTACCCCCTTTTTTATGTTGTTTAATTTTGTATGCCTGCTTTGGTCCTGGAGGTCAAAAAAAAGGGGCTACATTATTAATTCAGAGGCATAAATTAATATCGCGAAATAATTGATAATTAACACTGGTATACAATGGATTTAAACTTATTGAACAGGTAAAATTAAACCAAGTTATAGCATTATAAAATTTATTTTACTTTTAATTGGTGTTATAAAAAAGTATTAGTGAAAAAATTCATATTATATTTATGAATTATATTTGGAAGAAGGTACAGGAAAGGTGGATAGAAACATATAAAAGGGGGACAAACACAATATGGCCTTTACAATGAAAAGAAGAACACAGTTCACACTTTACACTGCTGCCAATGGACAAAGAGGTAATGGATGTCTCTTAAAGAAAATTGATCGTCACCGCCCAATCCCCCGACCTAGGTTTCATTCTATCGGAACTCATCAGGGAGGAGTGTGAAACGCGCAACGCAACTTCCTAAAAGAGAAAACCAAAAAACACAAAAGAGGAGAAAAAGGAAAATGGTAAAGAATAATAGAACACATAGATAGGAACAAATAAAAGGTATAACAAAAAGGACAAACACAGGAAAAGGACATGGATGCGAATATATAATGATATAACTCTATAAGGAAAACCTCTTTTCGCTTTATGAGGTAATTGTATTATATTTGGAAGAAGGTACAGGAAAGGTGGATAGAAACATATAAAAGGGGGACAAACACAATATGGCCTTTACAATGAAAAGAAGAACACAGTTCACACTTTACACTGCTGCCAATGGACAAAGAGGTAATGGATGTCTCTTAAAGAAAATTGATCGTCACCGCCCAATCCCCCGACCTAGGTTTCATTCTATCGGAACTCATCAGGGAGGAGTGTGAAACGCGCAACGCAACTTCCTAAAAGAGAAAACCAAAAAACACAAAAGAGGAGAAAAAGTAAAATGGTAAAGAATAATAGAACACATAGATAGGAACAAATAAATAAAAGGTATAACAAAAAGGACAAACACAGGAAAAGGACATGGATGCGAATATATAATGTTATAACTCAATAGGTTTTCCTTATTGAGTTATAATATTATATTTATGAAAAAACCTAAACTCTATTTAATCCGATGACCAGGCTTCTCCACTTCTTCCTCGTTTAGCCATTCAGCATATTTATTGCTGCCTGAAGTTCAAACGGATTGCAATGCACCCTCCATCAATTTTGCCCGTCTTTCTCTGTATTATGAAAGCATTGTTCTGACCTCTCACACCTTTGTCAGCAAAAATAAGCAAAGCTTAACCCCCCCCCCCTTCTCCATAAAGGTGCTTACATAATACTTGAACGCCTCCAAACAACAAAAAACAATATGAAAAATAAAAATTAACTTCATAATGGTCTTTGTTGTAAAAATTCATAAATAATTTTTATTTTGTTTAAATATTGAAATTCAAAAGACAGACACAAACACTTCAGTTATTACTGGTTTAAAAACTATGATGGCTATAATTAAGTCATCTAGGCCGTTATTAATACCTCAGCTACTATTAGAAACTTTACTTCACACCCCAGTCCCTGGCTAATCACCATCTTTAACTGTTTCTAGCCTCTGACTGGGTCAGTTTAGTAAAATGCCTCTACCCTTCCACCTTTCTTCTCCTCATTTGAACATATTCCGTTATTTGCTCCTCCCATCTTTTTCTTGGCCTATGTTGCGGTCTTCTACATACTTCATTGCCAACATTTTCTTTGGCATCCTCACTTTTTCCATCCTCATTACATGCCCATAACATTTCATTTTTCTTTCCTCTACTATCTCAAGTACTAACTTTACCCCCACTCCTTTCCTGATTACTTCATTTCTAATCTTGTTTCACAGATAACATGCCCTTCCTACACACCTATAAAACAACCCTTTCTGCTGCCCCCTTCTCATTACATATCTCTACTTTCACCTTTCGTTTCAATCACGCTTCTATGGTATTTTACGTTCTGTAGCTTTCTCAGCACTACTCCATCCTACTTTGTAGCTTTACTAGGCCTTATCCTCTTTGTCATTACCATAACTTCACACTTTGCCATGCTAAATTTCATTCCACACTCCTCCTTACTTCCTCATTCCATTCTTGTATTTGTTCCTGTACTTGATCTTCCTTCCACCCTCCCCTCACACCATCAAGTCAACAGAAAACATGGCTTTCATTCTTTCCTCCCTCCGTTTTCCTGCTACTTTGTACATGGTCATTTTCATTACCATTACAAATAGTAATGGTGAAATGGCACTACCCTGCTTCATTTGATTTTTTATTGAGAACCACCCCGTCCTCCCACTTTCCATTTTAAGACAACTGTTATACTCATACATGCTTTTCACTCTCATTACAATTCTTCTTTCCATTTTGGCTTCCTCTTTGGCTTTCCAAATATTTTAATTCTATCTACGTTATCATATGCCTTCACATCTATTAAAACTATTATCAAGTCTTTCCCATATGATACCTTCCTTCCATTGACTGTCATGGTAAAGATTAAGTCTATTGTAGACCTCTGTTCGTTAAATTCGTCATCCATCATTTTATTTTTTATTCTCTTTTCCAGTATCTTCTCATATTTTTGTGCAGTGGCAGTGGTGATTTTTGCTCCCCATCTCAATTGTATCTAATGATCTTATGGCTCTCTCTTTTTTTCTTATACCAACTGTTTGCGACTTTCATTTTATTTCTTGCGCATAACAACAACAGCCTTCTACCCTCCTCATTTCTCTCTCCATCCTTATTTCACTAGCATCTCCTAAAATTCTTCCTTTTTCTTTTCCTACAGTTGCATTGAGATCCCCCATTACTACCTGACACTGGTTTCCCATATGCCTTTTTAGGTCTCCCTTAATCTTGTATTTCTCTTCTGTAGCATATCCCACTTTTGTGGCATACACTTTTATAACCTACACCTTTTTCCTTTGTCAGTTAATGCCAGCTTTATTATTTGATCAATCGTGTCTACCAGCACCGCCTGCAGCCTTTATCTCACTACAATGCCTACTCTATTTCTTCTCACTTTATTGTTTCCCTTCTACCATCAGGTAAAATACGGTAGGCTAGTTGATTATTATTTTGAGTGAAACCCAACAATAACACAATACTCACACCCTAATTTCTATATAAAAAAAATGTAAATATATGTTCATGACCAACAAAACTGTTAGAATAAAATTGTTTATTAATATTCTAATAGTGGACAAAGGTTAGTTTCTCTAGAAAGTTTAATTTCTCAAAATTTTGAATTACATTGGATCAAATCTGAATTTGGGATTTATGTAAAATATTTTTATCTAAAATTAGTTAGGTTTTGATTCGGCTAGATAAATATTAAGAATATGATCTTTAAATCCTTCATTACTTTGAATCCTGATTAAGATAGGTCAAATCCACTATTTCTCAAATTCGAATCCGAATCTACATTTTATTTTCGAATCTTGAATCCAAATCCTAGCAAATCGTTATAAATTATAATGATTTACAAATAGACCTACATTACACAATATAGGCCTAAACTGTGAATTAAGATTTATTTCAATCGTGCTTTCAATTTTAATCAACCCCAACCACCCCTCACAAAATACAAATTAAAATCCAGCCAAATCAAACAATCTAGACTCATATTATTGTTTAAAAATCAAATCAATCAAAATTTGAGTGTCTTTTAGTTATTTTTATGTTATTTTAACTGTTGTTAGAATGAGTTAAGTTTCTAAAAAAACATATGAAATAAACAGATTAGGTCTAGTTATAATTTTATCAATTTTAATCATCATAAAGGATATTTTATTATATTAAGATAGCAAAAATAAAAATACAACCAGATATTTTAAATAAAGACTAAAACAACATGCTTAACAATTAAACATACATTGAAAATAGTGAACTCAATAATGCCTAAGTATGTTTTATTAATATTTTCTTCTACATCTATTATGTATTTATGTTTAGAAAACAAATATATTCGATTTCTGAGAATACATTCTATTTAAAACATGAACATATTTTCGACTACAATATATTCATTCCCATTTATTAAGGCAGGGCTACATTTGAATATTTCTACAATTACTTCAATAACATATTTTAAAAAATAATAAAAATTAAGTTAAAATCAATTTAAAAATAAAAAATGGGTTAGCAAGTCGTTATTTGATTCTTAAAACTTGAGAGCGCTTACTAAGTGATCAAATTACCTGAATCGATTTTAAACCAACAATCTATATACAATACGTAGGCCGGTAGGGATAAATAAACAGTTTTATCGCTGTTTGACTGTTGACAGTATTTATTTTTCATGAAACCCCCCAACAAAATGTCTAACTTAAGAATCGTATGCAATAAATTGGGGTTCTTTGCATAGTTGTAGATAGTTAAAACCAGTTGGATGGTAAGAATTAACAGTATCTTTATTTTAATCATCACTCGGGCGAGTAAACATAATATACATCATGGTGGCTGACTTTATATCGTGTGTAATGGCGGCTGATTTTGTATAATCCGTAATGTGTTCTTATTTCTGTTTAAAAAATCCGTAATTCGTTTTACTTATTTCAAATTTATTTGTAATTCTAGTTTTGATTTTCAGTTTTTGAAGAGTTTTGATCTGTTTATTAAAATATTTACAATATTGTTCGTTAGGTGAAAGTTTTAGAAGTGAGCATGTGCCGAAACGGTCGAGTCCAACATTCCCATGGACGTGGGAGGGTAGGGTACTAAGAACGTAAGATTTTCTACACCTAACTTTTTTTTTAATAATGATTTTATTCATGATAATCTCTTGTCCGACAAAATAAATACTACGGATTAAGTTGTACTTTTCAAGTAGGCCTAACTAAGTAATTTTTTAATTAAAAATATCATGTTTTGTTTATGAGGTGAAAGATTCGATCATCGAATCCAGTAAAACATCGAATCCTCGAATCTCTAATACTTTTCAGGATTCGGTGGATTCAAGGATTGGAAGATTCTAGTGGCCCATCTCTAGTGTGTGTGTGTGTGTGTGTATATATATATATATACACACACACACACACACACACACACACATTCTACTTATTGGTCGCTTAATCCAACATGATTATAGTGCAAACTTAATAACTAGGCCCCATTACATTGATTTAACATTTAACTGAATGTATGAGTTCTAAAATGACTTTATAATAATTTATTAATCATAAATTGTAATATTTGATTACATTTATATTTACTGCAGTACACTAAGAATATTAACAAAATCAGAATTGAAGAGTAGTGGGTTTATCCATGGGATAAAATTAGCCTCTTATGCATTCCTTTGTTGTTCGTTTAATATGTCCCTATCTAAGCATTTTATTCTTTCCCAATTTCTTTTCTCTCCCTTTTTTTTTCCTATTTTAAGAATTTGCATTGTGCATTTAGCACTCCCTTCTGATGTGAGCTGATACAATGAAACAGATTGGGCAATAACAATATATTTTTTCCAGTAGGCCGCCATTACCTCTTTGTCCGTTAATAGTAGTCCAAATTGTAAACTGTTTTATTTTCATTTTAAAGTCATATTGTGCTATTTCCGTTTTATCTTTTCTGTACTCTTTTTTTCCAATATGACAAATGTACGTACCTCAAAATTAAGAAGAGGTTTTCCTTAAATAGTTCCCAAGATTTTTACAGTTGGAATTCAAGTTAATTTATTTTTATTTCAGCTACCTCAAGAAACACCGCTTGCCCTTGTAAATAAAAGGAGATCTAGATTCATGAATGACGAAAACAAAGGCGATTATGATTCAAAATATTGCCGGATTCCTGTCCCTATCAAGACTATTAATAAGAATGAGAGCAAATCTAGATTGAAAAACTCAGCTGCAGAGTCCAACATTAAACAAACCAACCGCACTGTTCACCAGCGCTCTGCTGTACACTCGGATGTTTCCTCTTTTGTTCAAGAAGACACCAACCAACACCCAGAATCTTCTCAAAATACAGTTTTAAGTCATCCTAGACAGGACATAAATTATCTTGCAGGAATGGACCATCTAAATGACAAAGAAAACCTTGATTCAAAAGCAGATAATTGTGAACAGATTATAGACAATACAATTGAACTTATTCGTGAACATGAACTTAACATTAACAGCTCATTGGACGAGTTGACAAGCCCACCAACCATAGAAAAGGCTTGCTCTGACTTGGACTTGGCGAGTCAGGAATACAGCTTATATAATCTCACACCTAGATTCACTACCAAACCACCTGAAGAACCGATTCTTAAAAACATATTTCCTGTACATAGATTTGGTAAATTAACATTACAGCCCCCTGAGGAACCAACATTAATCTTAACAGATAACATGCTTAAGCTGTTATCAAATCGACACACAACTGAATCATCAAGTTCTACAGTTCCATCCGTTCCTTTGACTAATGTCACCGAGTTTAATACAGTTAGTTCAAACAATATCAATACTACTTCCAAGTCCTTCGACATCTTACCTAAGAACAATGTTGTCAATACATCTGTTCAGGATATGGCTGCTTCATTGTGTAACTCACAAAATGTGGAGCTGTCATATGGTCCTCTTATGAAATCTGAACAGAGGAACAACAGTACCAGTTCTCCAGAAAATGACAATACATCCTTAGTTGATTGTTTCAACAGTACAGTTGTTAATATGCCTCCAACATTGAATCAAACCATTGGAGGGACAGAAAGTGAAAGTAATACTACAGAAGAAAAACAAGTTGCATCAAGTGGCGAGTTAAGTAATAGTGTTGTGTTAGATCGTCAGACTGTAGAAATGATTAGTAATAAGCTTAAAGAAGTTACAAATTTGTTAAACACAGCGTTAGCGATAAATACTGGAAAATCACATGGAAATAAAACCAAACGTTGTTCCTCAGAAAGCTATGTGGAAGTGACACCACTTCGGCGCTCTTTAAGGCTTTCAAGTAAACCATGTGAAAATAGTGATAAACAGCTCCCAAAGTTTGAAACTCCACTTAAGTCTGCGATAAAGAAACCCACAACATCAACAACAAGAAAAAATAAAGTTAAATTTTCAAATCTGGGCCAAAGGAGTTTGAAAACTCGCCAGTTAACTCCAAAACCTCAAACGCCAAAGAAGATTGATATGAATACTCCGGCTAGGGTGCGATTTCTCTTGGAATTAGCTGGAAAAATTAAAAGCAATAATAAATAAAACTTGTGGGGCTCGTACTTTCATTTTTTATCAAAGTTCTAGTCTGGTTTGAATATTTGAGTTTTAGCTTCATTATAATTTATATTGATTAAAATTGAGAGTGATTGAAAATATTGGAATTTCTAGTTATTTTATAATATGTATATAATTAAAGTGAACTTGAATCATTATATTCTTTGACCTACAAACATAGAATTAAATTAATTTATCTTTTATTAAGTCAATTTATAAAAGTGATGATACATTAATATTTGTCCTTGGTACCGGTAGTATGAAGAAATTAAAGGAGGAAGATGGAGGTGTTTTACTAAACTGACCCGGCCACAGGCTGGAAACAGTTGATTATGGAGTATAGGTATCCTTAGTTATCACTTTTGAAGTGTTCAATTGAAACCCATTAAATAGGTTTCTGTTTTATAAAGTACCTAAGACAATTTTTGTATTTTTAAATAATTTGTTTAGCAAGTTTACATGTATAAAAATATATTTTAAGGCAAAATTTAGATCAAAGTGTTTCTTATAATATAGTTTTGAAATATTTATAATTAATGTAATATAGAATGATACTCAAATATTTGGCTATAGATGATGATCAGGCAGACAAAATGTGATGTTGAATAGATATTTACCTTAATTTCATCTGAACACAAGCAAGTTATGGGCTGTAAGTGACAATAATTGTGTTCTGTAGGAACATCAGAGCATGGCCAAATATTTAGGTTTCGTTCTGTTCCTGAAGTACAAACCATACTTTTGTTAGTTTAGTGTTAATAAATCCTCTTTATTTACATTTTCTTTGTTAGTTCAACTTTGAGTACAATAAAATAGTTTATGGTAAATATATCCCGGTGATGAACTATGCAGTTTATAAGATAGTGTCATAATCCATCAAGGAAAGACTGTTAACTCCCAGGGTAAACAGAGTGTACATTTTATTTAGTTTAGATTAACTGTAATACAATAAAATAGTTTATAGTAAATAAATACCCATGCTGTATATTTTTTACTAGATTAAATGTTATAAAATGTAAAAGTTTATAGTAAATAAATATCAATGATGTAATTTTTTTTTAAGGTTAACTTGTAACTGAGATAAAATATTAAATTAATTTTTCCAATGATTCAATTTGCATCTCAAACTCATTGTCAAGTATGTACCACCATAGTGGTTGGGGGTGGGCATCCTGCCTAATGTTCTTTGATTGAAAAGGTTTGAGTACTTAATATGAAGCAATGTCAAACTACACTATTTAATGTCGGCAGCATAGAAACAAACAACCCTCTTTAAAAAAAAAAGCATTGTTAACATCAATTCAACATGCGTTGCCGAGAATGAGGTCCTATGCAATTTATTATTGGTAGGGTCTTAAGCATTGAGGGGTTTAAATAGACCAGCTCACTGATCCTAAGCAGATTATCTTTTCAAGTTATTAAAGCATATATTTATAAAGAAAACCTCTTCCATATTGTGCAATATTATGTTCATTCATTCACCTTTCCTGTACCCTCTTCCATTCATAATACAAGTTAAGTTTTTTATTTGTGTGTTGTGGCAGAGGCCATAAAGGATATTTCAACGATTAAACTTGGCGATAATGTATAGACAAACTTAGAATAAATTGAGTGTTGGCCTTACCATGCCCAGAAGTGGATGAGAATAAAATATAAATACAAGGGGACTGTGACCTGAAAAAGAACTAGGTTTAGTTAACATGCGGGTTGCTTACATGATAGTTTCACTTAACCCATTCCCTGGTGTGTGTTGAGCAAAGCCATCTACGCAGAACAAGCAGCCATTTTTATACTCTTATTTTCTCATTTATTGTTTGATTCATGGTCATAGTATAGTATTTTACTTGTAGCCCCATCTATTAGCTTCATTATAAAGTATTCAGACTGACTATAAGTTCAGTAGTTCATTAATAGATGGCATTACAATAATGTATCACAATTAAACTTTGATTTGCGCCTGCACCAGGTAATGTATTTAAAACATTTTGATGGTTTTAACCTTTTATATATTAAAACATTTTCCACTGTATTAATACACTTAAATGTTAACCATTTAAGCCAATATATTTTTGCTAATAAAAATTCATTCAACTTCACTATTAATTTGCCCTACTCCAACTTTAGTTGCACATCTTGACAAAGAGGTGCCCTTAGGGGACTGGCTAGCACCAATAATTTAGTTCTATGGTAATAAGGTAGCGTTCTCATATCAGTAAATTTTTTCACAAATATTTACTTTTCTCCAAAACAATATTTAGCAATATATTTATCTGAACTTTTCTACTTTTTTTATCTCATATTTTATTTGAAATATTTAACGCGCAGTTTCTGAACTGAAACTTAACTTTAGCAAAGACACAACACCCAATTCACTGGATGTTAATTCATCACTGTAAAAAAAACTCACATTTCACCAATGCTAAATTTTGTGGCCATGTCAATTTAATATATTGACTACACGTTATACAAAATTATGTGTTTTATCTAGTTTCTCAGAATAAAACATATTTCAAATATATAGGCATGACAGGTTAGGTTACAGATTAATAAAACTATAAATAAAGACAATGATAACACTATGTCCAGACAAAGATATTTAACTCATTCTTGTCAATATCTTCACTAGAGTTCAGCATTCTCCACACAAGTGATGCCAGATGCAGATAAGTGTAGATTGGGTGTCTGATAATGAAGAAACGCTGGGTTCTCCATTTATTTAAAATTCTTTTTGATATATCACAGTTTTCTATAAAACAAATTCACTGTAGCATATTAAAGTCATAAATGGTTCTTTTTTGCAATTCATTCCCTATTTTCTTATGTTAGGTATTTTATTTTATAAGGAACTCTTTCTATTAAGAGATTTTGTATGATTTTGATTTTCATTATATTATTATTATTATTATTAGCACCGCGTCTTACTACCCGTTCAGGCTATACGCACTTACGCTAATGTGTAATGGTAGGATGATTGTGAGATGAAATGGAGGACCTACAGTTTAACGTGGGATCCGAACCACGGTGGAGACCTGGCATTCCTCACATTCACAAGATGTCTTGTCAGAGATTTTCATTATAGTAAATATTCATAAACCAAAGTTATCTGTACTATAAAACTTTAAAACTGGATATACTAGGACATATTAAAAATTATATCTTGGTGAATCATTAATATTGTGGAGTTTTGGCTCCTATTCCAAGTTTTATGTGTATTTAGTGGTTTGTCACACATGGTTGTTTCTCTCTCCTGCCAAACATGGTGGGGCTTAAAATTACCTTGAATAGTTCACTTAAGAATATCACACATGCTCTGGTGGTCAGCAGATTTAAGGCTTCATGCTCGATATATTCGATCATCTGTGATGGGGGAGATGAGGTTAAAATGAGACAGCTGAGCTCTGTGCGATATTATCAAATTATCTTTATGTTAAAAGAACTGCAATTAATAATATTGGTTTTAAATGTAACAAATAAAAAATAAGATAGTAATACCAATAAAATTATCTAACATTTGTAATAATTAGTCGAAATAATAATCCTTGTTCCAGTATCTTTTTTTTTTTCGTTTGATGATTGGAGTATTATTCAAATAGCTTGTTACTTCTTTTAAGTCTTAAGCCCGCAGACTTAAAACTGATTTGTGCACCTATATAGACTCAAGGGAAGTGGCAAGCTATTAAGATATACCAGATATACCATGCAGGTTGAACTTGACATTCTTTTAGATCTCACTCGTTTTCAAGGCAGAATAATTTGGATTTTTGTAATTTAGAACTTGGCACGTTATCTACATTAATATTCTTAGTATAATAGCAATATTTTCTGTGATGATTAGGTATAAGAATACTTTTATTTACGTATGTACTTACATTTATGGAATTTATTTACGAAGGCCTTTTAAATTATATGCCACTTGGCTGTGATAAAGATTGAGAAATTCTGCTCCCCTTGCTACACCCTCCACTCACCTATTTTTTTGGGAACCATGTTCAAAAGTTGAGATTTAATAATTTAACCTTGATTAATGTCCCAAGTCACTACCTCTATGCTTATTTTCAAGGTTCTCTGCTACCTGCAAGTATCTTATAGGTTTTGATTATCAGTGAGTAATCAATCCCAAAATAAGTGTTTTTTAAAATCTTATGAACCACTAAAGTTAGACTGTACCTGGAATGGAGACTGGAGTGTATATATATGTAGTCTTTTGAAATGCTATAGAATACAGACTTCTGACCCTTTTCAATGACAATTTTGTACCATGATCCATAAATAAGTTTATTAGTTAGAACTACCATAATGATGGTGGCAGTTGTTCATGACACTTAATTTTAATTTAGAATGTTGAGAGAAACTGCTTGACCATTATAAATTATTCCCTATGGGCATATGTTGAGTTTTAAATAAAATAAAATTTAAAATATTTGGATACATTGAATACACATGGGAAGTATTAAGGGAAAAGTCTCACCCATTCAAAATAAAAACGGCGAACAAGGCCTTGAGCACACAAGTTTTGGAGCTTGGGAGCATACTTAATAATAAAAAACAATTTACTAGAACAGTCTAGTCAAGCTCAGATTGGGTAGGAAAAACCCCATGAGCCACAAATGTAATCTAAGAAGGGGTTAAAACTAATTAAATTGTTACTGCTTATATTAGAGCTTGTCACAAAACTGTATAGGGTCTAAACTCAAATCTATCTTAGCTAGTAGTTTAACATATTATAAAAAAACAGATAAAGCCCTATGTATTTATTCTGAAAATTGAAAAGTGACATCTGGACACAGGAATCGAACCCAGGACCTTTGGCTTAGTACGCCATTGCTCTGACCACTGAGATATCCAGGAATCGTCTTGTGCCCAGGGTAATTCTTCACTCATATTTTAAGGCAGTCTCTATGATGGACGTGCGAAAATCATTGGCCACAAATGTGTGATTTTATTAAGATCACGAGCTACCAGATAATGCAGCCACCTTCAACTCGGTAATCGGATTAATGTTGCCACATGCACAATTATTATAATTGTAAGGGATTGCATATTTAACCCTTTGAGTGCCAAGAGAAATTACAATAATACGTGCTAAAAGTGGCAAGCTATTTTATTGAAAAATAGGGGATTCTATTCAAATTTTAATAAATCTGTAGTCTTTGAATCTATTGCATTAAAATTTTTTACATGAACTAGCTAACATGTGTATCATATTATTTACATTTAGCCTTTTTTATATTTTTAATATAATAAAAAAATATTGGCAACAATATTTATTTTTTTATTTAACATTAATTTTTAAGCTTGGAAAATTTAAATAGCCCAAAATAGAGTAAGTCAGTGAAAAGACCGTAAATAACAATATCAACAAAACAAAAAGACTTTAGATTTAATTTTAAAATTGGGTTATGTATAGCAGATACAATTTCACTGAAAAACATAGCACTCAGTAAGCTGCTTCTTCTACTTGTTCCAATATTTCACTTTCGCTTGAAGATAATTCGTGTTCATTTTCATTATTTATAAATTCAGAATCACTGCTTTCAGAATCACTAACTAATTGATCACTTTCGCTTGAGCTATCACCAAGTATTGCTGTGTCTTGAATCACAACTTTCCTCCTAGCAGCCACGTTATAAACAGGGCCAAAGATAAAAGTCATGAAGTTAGAAAATAGTAATTTTCATGTTCAATATATATTTTGAAACTTTAGGTGCAAAGACATATAAAAGTATTTTGAACATAAGAGAATGCAGTGTAAATAAAATCTACCCTGTCTGTTCACTTAAGACTGAACTATGAGGTCGAAAACATGGGATCACTGTCAGCGACGTTGGCACTCAAAGGGTTAAGAAACAAATAGCCAGAGCTATTATTTACTAACTCCTTGTTTAACACATTTACCTCCTCTAAGAGACAATTTAGAGCACCTTTTTCTACATTTTGCCCAGATAGCTCTATGTTCGATACATTAAACTCCTTTGAACAATTTTAGATTATTTTATTGCCTGATTAGCTCCATGATTAATACATTTACCCCCTCTCTTCGCATTCTTAAAGCACCCGTATTCTCTACATTTTGTCTGAGTCCCACCATGTTTCATACATTTACCTCCTCCTTTGGCATTCTTGGAGCACCCTTCCTCACTGCATGTTGCCCGGGTTCCTCCGTGTATAGTACATTTGCCTCCCCTTAGAGGCCATTTAGGGCACCCTTCTTCTTTACATTTTGCTTGAGTAGCTCCGTGTATAGTACATTTACCTCCCCCCTTAGAATTATTAGAGCACCCTACTTCACTACATCTTGCCAGAGTTCCTCCATGTTTAATACATTTTCCTCCCCTCAGAGGCCATTTAGAGCACCCTTCTTGTTTACAGGAGTACTTATACTTGATCCCTCCATGGTTAATACAATTACCACCACTTTGAGACCATTTAGAACACCCTTCTTCTTTACACGTTTTCTTAAACTGGATCCCTCCATGTTTAATACATTTACCTCCCTTCTGAGCCCATTTAGTACAGCCTTCTTCTTTACATGTTGTACCTGTACCTCCATGTTTAATACATTTACCTCCCCCCTGAGCACTTTTAGAGCATTTGTATTCTTTACATTTCGTTCTTTTTTTATGAGTTAGTAAAAAATGAGACATCAATCCCTTGTGTTTTGTTTGAGAAGTCCTATCTTCTCCTAACAATTTTAGGTTTTCTCGGTGTTTCTGTAAGAAAGAGAATGATTTCAATAGATTTAAGAATGAATCTGGTTTTTTATAGTAAAGTATAAAAGTATAGTAATTGGTGAATGTTTTCTTAACTGAAAACCGCTTGGCTAAATGGCTTAAAATAATTTGTAGATAACAAATCAATACATTTTGGTTCTAAAGTATTGTAAGATTACTATTCATTATTGAAACGATAGTTTTTCTTATAAATATAATTATAGTTTTGATATTAATCTACCAATATTATGACATTTTAATAATCTATCTTTTGAAATTTAATTTTGAGAAAACTTCACATGAGGATCACAAATTTTTGGTGTTGAGATATTTGTGAAAGATAATACATGGCATTTTTGGGTTGAACAGCCAAACTTGGGGGAAATGATAGGGGATCAAAAAACTAACTCAAAATGCACTTTAGAAATTTGCTCGTTTTCACTTTCATTTAGGGAAATCGGCAATAAACTAAACCAGATAAAATAAAATATTTAATCAATTTATTTTGCTTAAAATGATGGCCTCCAATGCGTAGACAAGCATTACACATGTTGTTTATTCACAGGCTTGTGCTATTCTTTGTTGTAGTTATTGAAGATCATTAACAGGCACGTCATACACTTTTTGTTTGAGAGCGCATATTGCAAAAAAAAAAAAAAGATAATTGTGTTAAAACAGCTGAACATAAAGGCCAAGCCAAAGTCAAGGACCTCTGGCCATTCATTTACAACTAGGAGTCTGCTTTCATATCAGTGGTGTATATTCAATGGAAGCAAGGCTTTCCTAAAATTAAGAAGGAAAAAAGAAAAGAAGAGGAAAATAAAGTTCAAACAAATTATTATAATTAGAAACGTTGCCATCAAATATACTGAGTGGCAGCTCTTCTTTATTTGAGCAAGCAGTTCTTTCTCAGACTGACCAGCCAGCCGGTCTCATTCGCTCTTCATTCAGCCAATCGTTTGTTTCCGGGTCTGTCTGGCCCTCATTGGGAGATAGCTAATCAGTGTTTCTCTAGGCGAGTATTAATGTTGTTTTCTTTTGGTGTATAATCATACGTTCAGTACTGTTAAAATTCGATTTTTAAGTTTCTTTTAGCAATATCTATTGTTTCTAGGTAAAATTATGGGCACTCTATTGCGAATTTACAGTAGGTTTAGTTTTAGAGAATAATACTTGTTTGATCCTCCAAGGGAAGCGGTTTGCTTCTTTGAGTACAGTAAGTATCATGACGAGTGTGTCAACAAGTGCAGCAGTGGTAGAGGGGGGGCTACTGTGTTAAAATTCAAAAGTCATATTTCAAAGCTTAATTTTTCATCCCAGTCTTTTGACGATAAAAAGAAAATAATTAAAAGAGGTAGACCTACTCCATCTTCAGGCAACCTATATAGAAAATTAGATTCAAGTTCCAATACTCAATTTTATTAAAGTGTATAGTAATTATCGGTGTGTTGGGTTGGTGGAAAATTATATAGATGACCGTACTATTTACTAATGATAATGCCATGTAAATAAATACAGATTCAAAGCTATTTTAAGGCAGGCCAAAGGTCATTCTTATTTACAGACCACAAACCAAAAGAGAAAATTTTGGCAATCATAAACTAACAATTTTTTTCCCCATAGTACTTTTAAACACATTAAAAAAAAAAAAGATCCGTGTGAAATTCCAACTGGGGTCCATAAGACCTTCTTTATTGTAGCCTCATTGCTTCTCTATGTCCAGAATTGACCACACGCCACTGTCTCATATTCAAAGGAATGTCTTCTAAAAGGTAAAAAATATATATACATATAAAAATAATAAATATAATATATAATAATATATTCAATCGATGTGGTAAAAAAATGAAGGGCCAACTAAAGTGTTGTTCATTATTCCTAACCAAATTTTAAATTGAAAACCATGTTGGAAACCTTGTTCACA
This sequence comes from Timema douglasi, assembly GCA_901482245.1. Taxonomy (NCBI): domain Eukaryota; kingdom Metazoa; phylum Arthropoda; class Insecta; order Phasmatodea; family Timematidae; genus Timema; species Timema douglasi. The sequence goes on from CABEEJ010004434.1 coordinate 51,395, forward strand.
AACTGCATGAGGATTTGCATGTAACCAAACATGAATATTTCTTTGATTGAGGTTACAGTGTCTGGTAAGTGTGGCTTTATCTGACCACAACATTCTTTGTGGAAATTGTGGATGGCTATTAGTTTGGTTTAAAAACCAATAGTAAAATACGCTCCTATATGGCAGATATTCCGGCAGTAAATGCTAGAATGTTGAAGGTGGTATGGGTGACATTGGCGAAGAGTGTCTTCCATATGGCTGTGGGTGATCTCCAGGACCAGATCTTCGGGTACTTGTTCCTGGGTTTTGGCCAAAATGCTGTAATATGGTGGCTATTGTTCTTTTATTTTGCAGGGGCGCACATACTGAACTAAGCTTGGGGAACAATACTAAACGACCCAATTTTCCTCATTCGTTGAAATGTTAAAGTGAACAATGACCTGTGAGGCAATCTTCTGTTCGGAAATCACATAGCATATTTAGAGGGAACAGTGTTGATACTTATATTACAAAACCCTTACACAAATACCATATCAGCATATAACTACGTATGAGGCATGATTGTTAGCTAAACAAATTAAATAAACTAACAATTAATTGATATGAATGAACTGTTGCTTACGGTGCAAACTTAAGATGGTTAATGACCTTCTATCGTTTTTTAACACAGCATATTACTACCCATCTGGGTTATACGCTTCCTTCAATTTCCAAAACAAAGATATATTGTAAAGTGGTCAGGGTTTTATGCCCTTAGCTCTCGACCATTTCATTTACACATATTAGTTTGCCATTGTTTAATTTGTTAATTTAATACCATTCTTAAAACCACAAATTCATTGTGGTTGTAATAGGCTTGCGAGTGCCCAATATTTATAATATTCAAAGACATTTAGTAACATTTTATATATTATTTTACCAAAATCCTCCCTTTAGTTTCTTAGCAAACATGTTAATATAATCAAGATACTTATATACCTAATTGTTTTCTAATCAGTTAGGCCTATTTTAATAAGTAGCCTTCAGCATCTTCAGTGTATTATTCTTTCTGGGCCTAATATAATCTCTATATTACTATCAAATGTTTAATTATAAGAAAGAGTGGGGTCTACTGTTAATTATAAGTTGTCCAAATCATTACCAAAGTTGTAAGCAATATATGTTTTAAATTTCAATTCATTAACTTTTTTTAGGCCTTTTAATTTTTAAATCTAGTAGTTTTCATTCTTGTAAATTCTTTGTTGGACTCTTAGCGTCATCTAAATTTATTACTTTTACATTTCACTTTTAAGCATCGTGCTATTTTATTTTATTTGTACCCGGAAGCTGTGAGATGCGCCTATAGCTTGCACGCGTGGCTTCACAGTGAAAAGGAGAGATTTGGCGCGAACAGCTAGCCAATCAATACATATGATTTAGCATCTGTGGTTTGATATGTGGAAGTGAAGCATCAGACGCCACACACTTTCCAGTTAGCACGTGAACTGATAAGACCTATATTCAGAAATACACATAGTCGCATTCTTTTCGTGTTGGCCAAGGAAGGTTTAGAGATTGGGGGGGCAGGGGGGGGNTCACATCAACAATTTATCCATCTTCATGTATTATGTAATTTGTTTTCTTTACAAAATGTCATTTAATGTTTATTTAAAATAAAACTTCATAAATTTCTACTTATTTAATTTAATCAGCTATGTTCTCCACCCTCACCATTAATTAATTAACCCCGAGAAGCTTTAGGGAATCCACTGGCTGCCGTGGACAATACTTAAAGAAGAAGATGGATGAATTCGACTTGTTAGAATATGACTGTGAATAACACCTAAAGTAGTAACAACAAATGTGTTTTTATTTAGTTTTTTGCTGTTTGCTTGAAAAAACAAACGAAAACGACCAAATCTCTAAATGACAATTTGAGTTAGTTTATTTATCCCCCAAATACTTCTCAAAGTTCGACTGTTTAACCCGATAACATCCTATGTATAAATTTTAATGCCAATGGTCGCTAAGATTTTGTGTTAACGTGACAAAGAAAAATAAATACCTCGCCAATAAAATTATGTTAGATAAAGAGCTGGGCCAATCAGCTATTGTCGATGCCAATCATTTGTTGCCTATTAGGCCGATCACCGATGATTATTTGTTTACTATTCAATTCTATACTGTCCATTAGAAATTTGTTTTAATAAAATCTAAATAAAAGCCTTAAAGTTGTTTAAAATATATTTTATAATATTATTAGCACAACTGCCTCTTTGTCATTTAAAACAAACATAATTATTATTAACAAATTTAAATATCATTTCCAATAGAATGAATAGGGGCACATAAAGTTTTGAACAAAAGGAGAACACACACATTTTGTATTTAGATTAGACTTTGACATATGTTGATTAAAATTTGGCTTAACATTTATGGTTACATTTTTATATGGTTTCTGTAATATTTTGTCTAAATGAAAACCGACTCGAGAGTATAGAAAAACGCTCGGGACAAATTTTATTGTTACATCCAAATTAACTTTACATGCAATACATTCCCTGTTGGGTGGACTTTAAATTGTTATTGAACAATACCAGCATCTTGATAGTGTTTGGATGGAGTGAGCTTTTTTTTGTATAACTGACCAATCCAACTGTGCTGAAGAGAGTATGATACCAATGACCCAGTGGGCGAGATAAGGTAAAGTATTTGACCGCCATTTATTTTCCACAAGTTTTATTGAAAACACAAAATAGAAATTGTATTTACATTCGAGCGAATGGATTAGATCTAGTTCTTTTGTTTCCAAATTGGTATTTTATGTTTATGTCTTAAGAATTTAAAATATATCTACATATTTAGAATAATCGGCGATTCAAACACTGATCATCGAATCCGCCGATTGTGCCATAATCGGCCGATGATCAACTTGATAATTAGCATCGGCCCAACTCAAATATTAAAAAGCACAACATATTAATTACTTAGTATGAAATATTAAATGAAGTAAAGTATTGATGGTGAAAATGTGATAACTTTTGATTAACTTCAAGTTAATAATAAAGAAAATTACATCATAAGAATCAAAAGTCGTGAAATATAACTTTACAAATGTACTTATAAATAAATAGTATTTAGCATCTAAATATAATTAAAGTAAAAATGTAGCTTGACTTAGATTTCTATAATATTAAATATAAGGAATAAAATCTTACAAAATTAAAAAAACAATTATTTTAGTCTAATTTTCAAGATTGTACTACAGAAATTTCAATGATACAAAAATTAAAATGTCTGTAACTTTATATAACATTTTAATTTATTTATTAAATAATATATATCACATGTTTCAAATTATTATCATTAATAATTTTATTATATTTGCTATACATAAATTATATATATATATACTAGAAATACTATAACATTTATTTGGTTTCATTTTTTATCAAAATAGCACTAATTAAATTCCCTTTTCAAATATAGAGTAAAATATTTTTTAAGAATCTATTTTAATATGTTTGGGCAGTCTAACATTGCCAAAACTAACTTACCTTGACTAACATAAGCTATTATATTTAACAATAACAAATAAAAATATCAAATAAATTTCAATAATTTCAAAACAATTATATAATAACAAAATGATTCTGAAATTTAAGATGGAAACCCTTAATTTCCTGTTCGTTCCTTGCAAACCAGACAAGACAAGCTTGGAATACACTTTGTGTGTGCACTGATACTGGTAATGGTGTTATAAATATTGAAGTTTGATGTTTATATACGTTACTCATATATTGAAGCAACTTATATTAATTATAGTATACAATTTATACGTTTTTTTTTGCATTCCTCATTGAAATATGAAAGTTATTTGTACAAATGAAATATTTCAATTAGGAAATGTGGACACATCTCTTTTTTTATGTTAATAACAATTTATTCAGTAAATGATTGTGAAAATATTAACTAGTGTAATTTTTATGTTGGATAGAAACATACTTTAATTTCATTAGAAGACCTAAATATGTAATATATAGGCTAATAAATATATATTATAGAATAAATCTATATATAAAATGGTAATACCGATTATTTCTACCTATCCATAACATTACTTTTCATAGCATGTAGTAAAAGTTGTCTCTATAAACAATTTAAATGTTATTTAATGAAATGTGTACTCACAGGAAGTTCCTCTTTAATAGGATAGAATGTTGCAGATTCTGGAAAATATTGTGTTTCATGGTAATCATTCACTTCTTCTTTAAAATAATTCTCTGACTTTATTGGATGAGCGATTTCAGACTATTAGGAAACAAGAGAAGTTTTATACTTAACACATTTCAAATATTTAAACATAATATGTTTTATACCATGATTTTAATACAGATATAGTTTTATATTAGTTTAATGAAAATGTTTCAGAACACAAAAACTTATAATGAACCCACCCACTTCGGTGGCATAGTTAGCTAGCACACTAGTTTCGTATTGTAGACTGCCGAGGACAGGAAAACCGAGGTTCCAATCTTGGTCGGGTGAACTGGGGGGTGTTTTTCCCCTAAATGGTTTTCCACTCTCCTTTCACGCAAATGCGTTTAACTTCGTTTAAATTAAACCTTCCTAATCCCTAACCCATTAGCGTAATTAGTACTTAAGCGTATAGCCCGAACAGGTAGTAAGACGCGGTGCTAAATTTAAATAAAATTGTGTCAGAACAAAGAGGTATACACAAAACATAGTGATAACTGAAACATGTGTCAGAACAAAGAGGTATACACAAAACATAGTGATAAATTGAAACATGTTTAAGAACAACAAAATGTCTAGAGAACAGATTATATTAAAAACAATATGAACTGCCCACATTCCCTGATCCAAGACATCAAGCTCCCAATAACTGGATTGTCCGTAACTGGAGCAGTAAGGTTATAATTCATCTAGGTGAATTAAAGGGTGATTTTACACCAGTTTTTATTAGTGGTTTTCACATACTATCTCCAAACTAATACTGACCAGTTTTCTCTCAGTTATGCCTATGATCACTAACTATTATGATAAAATTGTATTTACTTTCTTACATAATCTATTAAAAGTTTGAAACAAAATTTAAATAAAATTCAATTGCCGGTAAACTACCCTTAGGAAATTTTATCTGAAAAGGTACTTAACAGGTACTATAGTACATAGTATTAACTGTAGTAAAAAATACGCCCCATGTTAAACCAAATCAATTAAACCAATTTTAAATTTTTTCAAATTTTTAAAAATCAGTCATAAGTAGACAGACTACCTTTGAATTATTATCATTATTTTACAAAAATACAGATGGAAAACTCTCCCCAAAAGATGTATTTTAAACATATTGTTGGAGCCATTATCATGACAACATAAAATGTAATAATCAGGTTTGAACAAAATCAATGAAAACATTTTGGATTTATATACAGGGTCACATAAAACATCAAGGTACATTATAATTTCATAAATCTAGTATTAATAAAGTAGCAAGCTTAGTAGAAATATCAGTAGAATCCATGTACATCAGGTATGACCCAGGAGGCTTCAAGAGAATCATACCAACATTTTATACCGGGGGGGGGGGGATTTTTACACATTCCAAGTAAATATGAGGCGAGTTCCAAAGCTTAAGTTAAGGTCACATACATTTGGCCAATGACTGTTATTTACTATTATTGAAACATATGATCGATATGGGTGGAATTTAAACTGTTAAAGAGAGCACAAGAGCTTATGCTTTAGCGACTAGCAGTGAAATATTTACTAAGCAAAGTTTAATAGGAAAAATACCAACAAATTATTTGATTTACATGATAAGATTACAATTAAAATTTGTAATTTATTGGGTCATAATAATATGAGAACATTAAATAATAGTCAGACAATAGTAGTATGTCAATTAGAGTAATTAGACATCTACAAATAGTTTTGTCTATGTTAGAATGGTTTACATTGTAGACCTTACTCCTATATTAAACTCATTACTACAGTCTTACTAGTACAGTAGCCTCATGGATTCTTTGGTGCTGACTGACAGCTCACAGCTGACGGCATTGAAAAGCTACCAGATAAAATTATGTATCCCTACGCCGAACCATATTATCTGCAAAAACAAGTGTTTAGCAGATGTCACTTCTGACAGTCAAAATTTAGGTATATACCTAAATTATGACTGTTAGAAGTAAGCTGTGAGCTGTCAGTCAGCACCAAAGAGCCATGGGGCTACTGTAGTTCTGTGAACAATAGACCTCACTACCTCCATGCTATAATCATCACTACAGTCTTACTAGTAGTCTGCTCACTCTTAATAGTGTGTGTATGTATATATATAATTATGCATTATTAAGAGTCATTTAGATGTTAGTATGCAATTCCTTCAAAATAATATATATTGTTATATAAATATAGTATAAATATAAAAAGCATATTAAAATGTTAGCAGTAGCAAATAAATGTTCATGATTTTTTAAGGCATTCTGCTCACTCTTGATAGTAAATATATATATAAGGCATTCTGCTCACTTTTGATAGTAAATAT
>CABEEJ010004435.1:0-10142 GCA_901482245.1 Timema douglasi
CCACGGACCCAACCTCTCTCACCTCACCACACCTGAAGGAGACGTGAGAACATTGATCTCCCATAGTCAAAGCGGGGTTGACGACACACTTTCTCCACAAGACTTTGTTTTGATGGAGTGTTTGGTTGTATAAAAATGTATCTCAGAAATTAACATAAATTTTAAGAAATTCAAAACATAGAACATGTGTTTCTCCTCAAAGTAACAATAAACTGATAATTCTAATCATCTTATCAACTAAGTTGTTTCCTCATAAATTTATACTTCGAACTATTTAAATGCATAAGTAAAGTATTGGGTGAAAACAAATTTCCTTTTTATTTTATCTGGCCAGCACTTGTTTTTGTAACATTTATTTAAATATTTGCTTAACCTTCTTTTTGTATTCAAACAAAATTCTACAAAGATTTATTTTACAACCTAAGTAAATAGCAAATTTTAATTAATTTACATAAAAAGGAAACCTAAACATTTTATTATCAGTGTCTTGATCAGAAATTTGTTTTGGGGAGTGTTCTACATAAGATGGTTCATGGTGAATTTCTTAAACATTGAATCAATTTAAAGTTGTTTTCCTTGCTTAAACCCATGGCGTTTTTTAAGAGACCCAATTAAAATTAATTTTTTAGGAGCTTTGATTTCTTTACTTTTGTCAGAACCATGCATCATAATATTCACAATTTTTCTAATAGTTTCAATTCCTTGTTCAAAGAAGGTTAGTGTGACAAAACATATCCTTGATTTGTTTGTAAATAAATACATTGGTTACATTTTTCTGTTTGATTTAATTCAAGTGTAGTTTGTGCATGTGTGTTGTTTATATGAACATACATTATATTTCTTATGTGTGTTATATTAACATACAACATATATTAAATGTATGCACATGTTATATTTGTTGAAAATAAATTTAAAAAAATTATTGAAATATAATAAGAGTTGAACCAAATGCCTTTTCTGAGGTTTGTTCGTGTAGATAATTAGGTGATGTTTGTTTAGAGATGGGATACTCAAATCCTCTATTCCTCAAATTCCATAGTTTTCAAGAGAGATCCATAAGTATCTCATAAAGTTATCAGAAATACAATTATGAAGGTTTTGACTTGAAATCAGTATTTTAAGCATTTGGTAAAAGTAGTTAAATATACTTGTTTAGTTGGGAAAATGACAAAATCACAACAAAAGAAGTATAAAATCGTATGGATACAAATAATTTACTCAAATCTTTTGTTTTTTATGAACTAACATCTAATATAACAAATAATGTTGTTTGTCATTGATACGTTTTAATATTCACTCTTAAAGATTTTAATTTTTCTTAAATTGTACATTTTTAAAGCTTCAAGGAGTTTAATTTAGATTTGAGATTTGGAAGAAATTTTAAGATTCGGATTTAAGAAACATAGGCTTTGACATATCCCTAATATTTTAGTTTTTTATAGATGTTAAACGAGTGTGTAAATCAAACAGATTATTTTTGTTATCAATAGCTTATATAAAGTACTTAGATCTTATGTATACTTACTTTTTTTATATTGTTTAAAAATGAGTTGGCCCAATGATTAAATATTTTTATAATAATGAAAATTGATGAAAATAAAGGAAAAATTAACTGGGGTGGGGTTAATGCTCTAGATCTTGACCATGTGACCTTATCATACTTCTGCTCTCCTGGCTTATGGAGGAATGCATTTCTGAAGTGGGGACCTCATTAAGGCAAATTCCACTATCCTCACTCCACTACCACATGTAGAAAGACTGAGAATGAGGCATCTTCCACCTTCCCAGGGACTTGTCCGCTATGTCACAGGGCATGGCCCATATCGAGCATCCCTCTTTAGGATGAACTTGAGTGAAACCAGTCTTTGCTGTTGTGGATAAAAGAGAATTAGTGGTTATGTTACATAGTAAACGTAGCTACCAACTCCGATAGGGCGCCTCTCCAGGCGGCGGATAGGGGGATGCTTGCCTTTGCTTGATGACCTAGGGGCTCTTTAAAATATGGTCCCAGGCAGCAACTACTGGGAGATCAAGCGGAGAGGAGTACTAGGGTATTAAAATACTCAGGGCGGACCAACCGGCACAGGTTGAGGCAAACTGATAGTTTAGGCAATAATAGGACAAGTAGTTTAGAAGTAGTTATAGGTTTAAATTACAAATAGTTTATATGTTACAATTTTGAATTTAAATATATAAAATGAAAATTATTGTAAAATAAATAGAGCAAAAAGGTCCAGATTTATATTAAAATAAGATGCCGGGACAAATGTACAAGCATGTTTGGGGAGGTGGGGTGGGGGGACCAGATGGTAGGATGATATGTGAGAATGATGATGGTGGAAAGCAGAGGGGACCTACAGTTTAACGTGGGCTCTGAACCAGGGTGAGGGCCTTAAATTCCACACATTCACAAAGCGTGAAAGCACACACACTGCCAGAGGGGAAGGAAGGGTTTGGTAATCAGACAAATCTGTGCCAGAGCTGGGGTTTAAACCCCAAGCCCCTAACACAGAAGTCTGACACCTTATCCCTATACCACCAGGTCCTCGGGAAAAATAAACTAATAAGAGTAAACATTGATGAAGAAATCCCACTTAAGGAAAGAGGAAAAATGTGGGTAGAATCCAATGCACAAAGGTGACAACTTTTTCCTTTTGTCTGTCTTCTATAGAAGTAGTCACACACGGTGTTTTTCAAACTTTTTTTTTTTTTAATTCAAAATGGAGTAATTATTCATTGTTTGTGTGAAGTGTATTCCCTCTTCTTTCTTTGTGTTTTTCCTCTTTCCCAGGTGGGCTTTCTTTATCAAATTCACTCTTATTAGTTTATTTTTTTCTTTTTCTTTATTGTTATCAATTCCCATTACTGTACTTTTCTTATATCATCATGTGACACTTCAAAATCATAATCATTTTATGGCTTTAATAAATTTGGAACTTTTATCAAAATTATTCTAAATATGGTCAGTATTCAACAGATGAACTATGACACACACTCTCCGTGTGGAATGTCTTAAACTTACACTTTATATTGCCAAGAATTTGCTTGGTCTAAGCTAGAATCGTTACTGAGTGCACTATGGTCTATGTTTTTTATACAAAAGTTGTATCTCGCTCTACCTGTAGGTGAAAGGTAGCACATTTTATGGTACTTACTATCATTAGATTATATATATATATATATATATATATATAAAATAAAGTGCATTGATCAAAAACAATTTGTAATAAATAAAATGATTGAATATTAGGAAAATAATAGAACATTCCCGAGAGGGGGAGGTAAGGGTGGTACATACTTTTGAGTCGGGAATTTTATGAAATGATAAGGCAAAATCCAGGAAAAAGTCAGGAATTTCGTTGGTCAAGTTGAATAGACAACATGTATGAGTAAAGGTGCAGATTGTTATACTAGAAGTAAATTGTTTAGACCCCATTCAAATAGCTAAGGACAAGTTTACTTAACAGCTTACCATTTGTAAAGTTACATCCGTTTTAATATGGTAAATAAGAGTTAAAAAGAAATATATATTAATAATATTTATCCTAGTATAAAAAGTGACACATTTTTCAGTTAAGCTACTCTGACATGTTAAAAGTATTACTTATAGGTTAGGGTTGAAGGAATTGTTCAAGGTGTGTGAAATTTTAAAAGGAAAACTCGATTTGGCTGTAGTTATGAATCCATTTAAGAATCATTAGGTAAAAAAAGTCCCCCAAAGGTTTGATATGGCAAAGAGAAAATATGTGAACTTGCTTTAGGTAACTTAGATTTTAATTGTTGTTTACAAGTGAAGTTTAACGTTTGATCCCAGTGGTGCTGTTGACTTCCTAGAAAGAGTGTTGAAGTTTAAATAACTATATAAATGAATGGACATCAGAATAGTTGATGTATTACTTGTTTCGTTGGAAAATAAATTATGTTGATACAGGAATTTGAAGCATGTGTAGTTCAGTTTTTTGCCTTAATTTAGGTTGTGTCGTTTTTCTAAAGGAAATAAGTACTGGTTGGAGGGGGTAGTATTAAATCGAGTTTGAAGTCTTGGGGTATTTGCTACAAGTAAGTTTCGCCTATATTCGGAACATTCCAAAAGTCAATCACAAACTTATGAGAAATTGTCAATTTTTTTTAAGCATCCACACTTTAGAGCAGATTTATAAGTTAATAGTGGAATTAAGTTCTTTGTGCTTTACTTTCGCACATATTCCCAGGAAAATAGCCAGGTGGCTGTCGGACTGTCACAAATCTTTGAAAAGGGTAGCTTGGAATGTTTACCATTACTAAAAATTATTTTGGGGTCTTGGTCAAAATTTCTGACATTATATTCATGGCAAAGCTAGACACAACATACAGATCTAGAAAAAATAATTACACTCCTCTACCATCTTGATTTATCATTTGTCCTGGATCCCTGAACTCTGTGATACACATCTGATTTTGGAACAACTTCCATGAATTCAACGTATGGAGAAACATCATTATCAGGGCCCTGATTTTGATGACAGTTTCTTTTAAATCACAGACACTGCCCATATGAATATGAACTCTGCTCATGATCCCCTTGTTGTAGAAATGTATATTATATAGATCTTTTTTGGGTCATTCTTTGTCATTTTGGAATTAAAGGTTCTTGGTTTGCATCATTTTTAAGCATTTAAAGGAGTTTAGTCATTTTAAGTAATTCATGTTGAATAGGTATATTTTTAAATAATATTAATATTTTATAAATGCATAAATGCCCAAACATAAATTTTTTCAACATATTGCCGGAATGAGAAAATAATCTAAGCAATTAACTTTGTATCCTTTTTGCTTGTAGACAATGGTTGTAAAATACACATTCCTGGTAAGACACTGCAACTAATCTGGAGAGGGTTGCATTGGGGAGGATAACTTTTACTTTTAAAGCAGATATTTGTAAATCAATATTATATTTAAAAGAATGTAAAAGTTTAGTTGTTAAAGGCTTTTCCTTGTATTTTACATTTGTAAAGTGTGTTTTTGATTTAGTTGTATGCATTTATTATGAGTTTTGTTCATACGTTTAGATCATTTTATAGGTCATTTTTTGATCACTTTTAAGGTCATCAAATCCAGGCCCTGTCCATAATTAATAGTCATGATATACATAACTGGTAGTACCACTTGCTTTGTTAAACCATATTCACACTTATCTACCATGTACAGTAATTTCCAACTTAAGACACTTCTTTCCCATTGACCTATTGGATTCCCTTTCAAACCACACTCCTTCAGCACCCATTCATTACTGAATCTGTCAATAAGAGTTTTTCCAAATACATTTCTTAAATATCTCATTCCAACTGCATTCACCTTGCTCCTGATTTTGTCCTGACAAACCCATGCTTCACATCCATAAAACAATGTTGGCATTAGCACACTTTTATATACTGTCATCTTTGCTTCTTTTGATATTACTTTATTCTTTGTAATAATTCACATACATCTAACCACTCTTCAAGATGCATTCACCTACTAGTCGATTTCACCAGCCATACTTCCATTTTTACAAAACATTCTTTCCAGATACACAAAGTCATTAATTTGTTCTAACAGTTTTCCAATAATTATACTAAGCTGACAATCATTTCCTGATATGTCTCTATCAAAAACTTTCACCTTAGTTTTGGAGACATTTATATTAAGTTCCTTTCTACCTGTAGCTACATTCAAATGATTTAATACAGTCTGTAAGTCATTTTCATTCTCGGCCAATAATACGGGATCATCTGGATATAACAGCACTCTTAACATTCACATTGTCCATTTGTATACCAACCATGTTCACACAAGTATACCTTATACTCTCATCCATGGATATATTAAACAACCATGGAAACATTACACAACCCTGTTTAACACCCTGTTTAATGTCAAACCATTTATTCAAAGTTTCATCCCGCCTAACACATGGCCTTACTTTCATCATACATTGCGATGAGTGCATTTACTAACCCGATCATATACTTTCTTCAGATCAACTCATATATAACTTAGGAAAATCGAAAACCCCATTTAAAAAACGCAAAAGCAGTACGATGTGTTGAACAGAGCATCAGCTTACTTAAATATCATATATATACTAAATGAATATAGAAATTAAAAACAATGAACTTTCTTCCTTACTGCCATACATACCGAAATTATCAGTTTACAAATTTAAGGATTTGATGTCATTGTGTGAAGGTGATACTCCAATAGTAAGGAATCCAGAGTTTGTCAAATTTTACAAGTCTCTGCCTCGTAAGTAGTGAGATGGTCACATGCAAAACATTTTAGTAAGACAATCAATTTAATTTGGCACTGGTCTATTTTGGAGTTATAGAAACTGCTAATAATGTTCATTTCTATATTCTTTTAGTATATTGTATAGTGATTAAGTTTAATTGATGCCACATTAAACACATCTTGCTGTTTTTGCATTTTATAATCTAACTTTAATAAGAAAGTTATTTCTGATTAATTTTTTTTTCGATTTTAAGAATAAGTGTGAGAAAAGCTTTTTGTAATACTAAGTGCCTCTGTTTTTATTAAAATGGTAACATAACTTATATAGTGTATGCTTCTAAAAAGTTTTGAAAAGATATAATTAGTAAAAAAAAATTACTCAAGATTGTTATTTACTTTTTTTCATTAAGTACTGAACATTGGTCTAAAATCACAATACAAAGCAGTGTGACTGACATTAATTAAGTATTTAATCAGAAAAGGCTAATTTTAAATAATCATTAGAGCATTAAAATTTGAACATTTTAGAACATTTTCTTACCAAGTTTGAAAGCATTGGTGTTAAAAGTATTGTTAGGCTGCGCATGGGAAAAACCTCAATTTTTGTTTTTGTTTTCTTCAAGAGTTGAGGAATAGCATATACTTTAAATTTAAAATCCTTTAATCCAAAAAGAACAGGGTTTATATATTTAATAACTGAAAAATATGCTTTATACAACATTTCATCAAACCAGCCATAGTTTATAAAATACCTTTTTTCATATTAATAATTTTGAAATTCATTTTTTGCTAAATACAATGTATACAATAAATGAGTGGTGTACTATATCTTTGGCGTTCTTTCTCTTTGTTCACCTAGAAATACATGGCTTCTAAACTCGATTATTGGGTCTAATCGCTCTCTAAGTATCAGCAAGGTTAACCTGACCCATCCTATTCGTACTACTCCCTGGTCTGTAGCCAAGACCATCCCTGTTCCTTCCACTTCTACTATGGGCATGACGCTGCGCAGTGCTGATCGTAGCTCAAGATATCACTTGACTCGCCAGTAAGTTCATTTCCTCTCACCTTTCTTTCTGGCTGCTTTTATGGAGAGATCCTTTTCCTCTTATTAGATTGACTATATAATTTGTGCACCCTGGTTTAGCTGTCATTTTTGCATGATTTTAGTTGATTGAGCTCTGATGCATGTTGAGCTTTTGTTTGCCTGTGCATATCATCATCATCTAACTTTTTTGTATTTAATTTGTAAATTTTTTCTCAACATTTACATTCTTACATACCTTTTTTGTACTCTTAATTTAATTATTAAATTCTTGGTTCAAAATTGCAGTAGAAATACCACCAACATACTATGTCCCAGCCATAAGATTGATATAACCACATAGTGATGAAACATTTGTTTTTACTATTTGTTTAGCATTGTCAAATTTTATATTATTTAGGGGTGCAATGGTGGGTTTTACCTGAGTAAATGAAGTGTAACTATACATACGTATACAAATATGAAAAGAAGGTCCGAGTGAAAGTGTGTGAGTGCAAGCATGTGCATGTGTAATGAATTTTATTTAGCCCACAAAGTGTATACACTAGATATTTTTTTATAATACCTTACGAAAGAGCTTAATCTCAGGTAAAAATAAACTTTTAATTTCGTCTCGATTCACTTAATTTTACCTAATCACAATATCTAATTGCATTTGACTAGATCCAACCACTCTTTTTCTGTGATTTGGCTCAGTCTAACATGGGTGCTAAAAAATAACCCTGGCAAACGATTGATAAAATTTGATCACACAAACAAAGATTTTATGTGCCCACTCTTAATTTACCTCTACTTTCATTCAATGTAACCCATACTAAATAACAATTACTTCTGTAAATAATTTTGTATATAACATCCTTTAAAATTGGCTAAAAACAAATGATGAATTATTACTACCTCATGATTTAATACAATTGCCCTTGAATATCTTGTGGTAAAGTGCTCGCCTCAGGACTCGATGTTCATGGGTTCATACCAAGCCAAGGCCAGTCGACTTATTTTTCTTGAGCAATAAAAATCCTTAACACAGCTTCCTATGGAGGGGACGTAAAGCCGTTGGTCCCGTGTAGATTGTGGCATGTAAAAAAAACCTGGAAGTTATGCAAAAATACCTTTCCGGCAAAATTGTAAGGACCTTTTGTGCTCACTCATATAAATTAAGTGTGGAACACCACGGGGAACAACTACACTTTTCTAACTTATATAACAGATGGTATGGACAACACTAAACAGCCAAAGGGCTGAGAGCATGCCCAGCTCCAGATGGATAGAAATCATAGTAAACCAACCTTTGGATGGTTGAATTAAGAAATTAGATATGATATTCCTTCTAGGTGTATTATATCACCATGAAAATATTTAGTTCTCCATGGCATATTGTCTCATAATGATAACATGTACTTATAATTAAAGTAAAAAAAAAATTATACGTTTTATTTTATACACAAGGTATTAGGCAACCTCTTCAAGATTTTCTTCAGAGTGCTCATAATGTTAATCCACCCCTTGCAGCCCTGGAAAGTGATGTGGGACATCGGCCACCAATAACTCAAAGAAGTAGTGGAGGACCGAAAGTGAAAGTGAAAGCCCCATCAGGAGGCAAGTCAAACAGTACTTCATCCCAAATTTCACACCCACAGTAAATTTTTAATTCAATAAATTATAGAATTTGGTAGAACCTGCTTTCCTGCTATATTCTTATCATTAAAGAGCCAAAAAGAAGCATGTGAAGCACCTGTCTTGGCAGCATTAGTGAAAAATCCAGTAAGGCATATTTTTTTGTCTAGTTTGTGGAATTGTGTTTGATTTGAGACTGTGACAAACATATCTTTTCATCCTATTTTAGGAATGATAAAGATTTGGAAGATGTCGATCTTCATTTGTCAATTGATGAAAAAAATTATTGGTGAGGAAAGTCAGATAGATTAGCTGGGATGGCTTGACAACAAAGGTATCTTGCAAGTTGAACTCTCTTTAACAGCTTATGGGCTAACTCATATTAGCACCAGTGCTTATCATAAGTAAAACAGCAGGAGCTGTATCTACAATTAGAAATATTCAAAGCCACGAATCATGAAAACTCAATAATGGCTTATTTAAAGTAGCTAATAGAAATACTATCAAATTGAATTCTCTTAACAAGGAGACAATCGTTGCTTTTTAAGTTTGGGGATGAAATATACCTCTCAATCACATATCTATTTTCATCAATTACTATGTAGTAGTGTGTCAAACATTTATTTTTACAAATATTTTCCCATTTAACAACTTTATTCCAAAATAATAAACATACCTAACATACTTGAAGAAGATATTCATCACTAAATAAAATTTTAAGATTATAATTGACCGCAAAATATGTGCGAAGTTTTACAAAATTAAGTATAATCAAATATTGAATTATCACTAATGATGATAAGTGCACTTTAGCTATGTTGTAGTCTAAGCATTTGATTGCTGAAACTCACTTAAAGCAAATTATTTTTCTGCAGCTTCAGGCGAGATTAAATACAATTTCTACAACTCAGGCGATTCTAGTATAGAACTGTTATTGTCAAAATGACCTAAAATGCATGTTTTGTATTTGTATGCACATTAACAAAAACTCTACACTTGGTCAGTACAATATTGAAATGATCATTGTAACCCAGAATAAAATAAAAATGTATTTAAATAAAGGGACAACCTTAACCACCCACCCACACACACACACACACACACACACACACACACACACACACACACACACGTTGGTTTTCATGCATGTGTATTTTCCATTTTTTTTTTTTTGTAACTTTTTTTTTCGCTAAAGAAATGTTTATTTTAATTTTATTTTTTTTTTTTTTTT
>CABEEJ010004435.1:12092-42679 GCA_901482245.1 Timema douglasi
TTTGGATTGCCGAGTGGGGGGGGGGGGGGACTCGGGGTGTTTTTTCCTAAATGGTTTTCCAATCTCAACACAAATACAGTTACACTTCCTCTAAAATCAACCTTCCTCATCCCTGAGACATAAGCGTAATTAATCCATGTGTGTTTAACCCAGATGGATATTACGTCGCAGTGCTAAAAAATAAATTATGAGTAATATTGTACAAACATTACAAACAAACTTAAATTTTAAACATTTCTTTGTTAATCTTATTTTGATTCAAATCCTGAATGGGCTCTTTCAGCATATTATAATGTAAACTTTATTATACTTCAGAAGTGACTTTCATTTTGGTATATATCATTTGATGTTATACACTATTTAAAATCTTTTAAATTAACCTATTGCACTCATAGAACTTAATGACAAAAAATATGCAAGCTATTACATTTTACCATGTCTATATGTGTATACTATTTTTTGATTTTCCAATTCAACAATACATTTAGTTTTCATTTACTTTCAACCTTCCCATTACATTGTTATTAGACAAGCACTATGCATAAATTCCATTATGTCTAACTTTATAAGTATGATTAATATATTAATTAGTGATTTTCTTGGTAATTTTATTTTGTTTGCAGTTCTAGAACAACCTCCAGGAGCTACAAATCAGCTTTTATCAGATGACTAAACAAACTTCCATCATTCCCAACAGAAGGAGTGCTTGCTGAAATTGAGTTCTACTGAAAAATAAAAAATGGCAGTTTTTCTTACGAAGAAGCATTGCATGATTGTGAAAAATTAAACTTTGTGAAACTAGTTCTTGATTCATCCCCATTGTGTTTTGAAAGCAAATGCAGTGGTGCTAATAACATTTCTGTGATCTTTACAAAATATATTTCAAACACCCTGAGCAATCTCCTTCTCACCAGCACAAGGTAGTCTGTCAACCCAAGAAATGTAGGAAAAAATCAAAGTAACACAAAAGATAATCCCTAAATCATAGTATTATCAGTCCTCTTTGATTACTATGTATATAATTTCATCACTTAATTTTTGATGAGATTTACAGAGATTAAATGTCAACTGAATAGCTAACAACCCTCCTGGAGGATAATGCTTATGATTTTTTTTTTTTACCTCCTGATTTTATACTATAAAATTTATCAGGTTAAGATTAAATATCATCTGAATAGCAGAATTTGTATTTAAAATGTTAAGTTTACATCTCTTGTAAAATAGCATAATTTCAACTTGTTATCGGTGTTTTCATGATTACAATATTAAATATGGTTATACTAAAGTTTTGTTCCTATTGTGAGCATGCATAGTTTGTTTTATTTACAGGCCCAATACAATCATTCTAATAGTCTTTGAAGATAAATATGAATCTAAAACTTCTCCCAGTCACAGCTTATTACTCAAATTCTGACAACACTAAATAATTTTATATTATTTCCATCTGAATGTTTGCATGTGGTGTTTGTAGTTGAAACAATATAGACTATTTTATAATACAAGCTATTTTTAATTTCTGTGCCTTAAGTAAAGATTTTAATCTCTTAATGTTATAATATATTTATACTTCGTGAAGTAAACAAATTTTCTTTCAATGTTTTATACATACAAGCTCGCTCACTTATATTCAACAAATATATTTTTAGTATTGGTTTATGGAAAAGTAATTTTTTCTCTGTAAATTTGTACTTTCATATTATATTATTTAAACTAAAAGCTATATTTTAGTTTACTTAGATGATTCTACAATAGACCTACTAAGGTAATCAGGAAAGCCTTGCAGGAAATTAAGTAACACCTAATTATTGTTTATGAAACAGGATTAAATTAACTTGGTTAGTAATTTTATATTTTTTATCAGGTTATGATCATGATAATCTTGTGTTTCATAAAATGTTTTAAACATTTACATAAGTAAAAGTGTATATTTGAGATAATAGAAATGGACTCACTTATTATTAACATCCTTATCTTTTTTTTTAACTTAAATAGTAGACTTATTGGGTAAGCCTTGTACGAAATTAATTTACATCTAGTTATTGTTTATAAAACTTGATTAATTTAACTTGGATAGTAGTTTTATGTTTTATCAGTTTATAATCATGCTAATCTTGTGTTTCATAAAATGTTTAAAACCTTAAAACAAGTAAAAGAGTATATTTGAGATAATAGAAATGGAATTGGTTATTATTAACATCCTAAATATATTTTAAATTTAAATAATTAACCTCTGCTTTGGTGTTGTACATTGTTATTGAAAGGTATTTTAATTTATTCATATTACACCAGCTAATATTAGATGTAAAATGTTTAACTAATTTGGGGGGGGATTAAACTGTTAAGAAAAGGCACAAGCTTAAAAAATTGTTTAAATTAGGAGACTGCCCAACAAAAAACAATAGTTTACATTCTCAACCTGAAGAAACTGATTGTGGTCATGAAAGCCAATTTTTAGAATGTATTTTTGTGTGTATTAATGTTCAATTTCTACTCCTTCATAATTTACGTGTGCCGACTATACCATTTAATTTAAACCTAGGGAAAGAGGAAAAGTGTGGGAAGAATCCAATGCACAAAGGTGACATCTTATTTCAAAATGTAGTAGTACAGTGTTTGTGTGAAGTGTACTCCCTCTTCTCTCTTTGTGTTTGATAAAGGCAACAATGTCGAAATATATTACTCTATTTGTGTTTAAATGTGTGTGTGACTACTTTTACTATAGAAGATAGAAGAAAGTAAGATGATGTCACCTTTGTGCATTGGATTCTTCCCACATTTTTCCTCTTTCCCAAGGTGGAATTTCTTCATTAAATTTTCTCTTATTAATTTATTTTTCCTTTTTCATTATTTTTATCAATTTCCATTATTGTAAAATTATTCAGCCATTGGGCCACCTCAGTTTTAAACATTTTAATCTAAGCCATAATAATTATACTATTATTATGGTGGCTACTATGAAAGAGCAATTAAATATTTGAACAAAAAAAACAATGTTTGGAGAGAGAGAATCTTGCAAGGATATATTAAAACAGAATGGTAAAGCATATAAAAGTTATATTCAGAATTTCGAGCTTATATGAATCAATTTTATCTTATTGATTCTAGCCTTTTGTATAGTTAAATATTTAATAATACTAAACTTTTTGTGCCAAAGTTTGGCTTTCATATTTGCTAAAACAAAACAAAAAAAATCATTTACCACTTTTATTAAGTATGGTACTAAAAGCAAATAATTATGGTAGGTGAAAGCAAAATTGTAATCTTTTAACTTTATAACAATACATTTATATTTGTATCATGCATGTTTCTATATTTCATTCCCTATATTAAGTGTGTTATCTTTAGGATACCAATCTAGAGGCATTTGATTAGTGATTTTAACAAGAGTACCAAATTTAAAAAAAAAAATCTATATACTATAATCATATCACTGAATTTACATTGAAATTGTACATTGGTTTTATTAATTAATAAGGATTGATAAAATTAATAAAGGAATTTTATATTTAAAATATTTTACTTATCTTGCCTGATTACTTTCTTTCATGATCAAACCAAAGAATGCTTGAGGTTTTACTAATTTTTCAGGTTTACTATTATTAAATACCCACCCATGATACATCTTTATTCTTCTAATTAAATTAAATGTTTTGTTAGTTATTAACATGTTGATAAATTTACTATAAATATATGTTATGTTTTAATTGACATTATAAATAATAATTTAAAATAATGTTTTACTCATGTGGTGAAAACTAAATAAAAGCAATTTCACTTTAATTCATATATATTGTTTTATTGTGTTAATTTAATTATACATTGTTAACAGAACCAGGATATCCTTCACGAAACATAGAAACTTGTTCATATTGAATTTGGTCAGAATTGACTTAAAAAAGAAAAAAAAATGTATTGAATAGAACCCCACAAGCAGAATAGTTCTCTAAGCATTACAATTTCATTAACATTATAAATACAAACATAATAAATGAGCGACCCGCTTTGGTGGCTTCATGATCTACGGCACTACTCTCGGTATAGAATAGACTGTTGATGAGGGGTAGATTGAGGTAATAATCTGTCAGGTGTACTGAAAGGTTTTTTTTCCAAAATGGTTTACCACGCAAATGCGGGTACACTTCCTGTAACTTTCCTCATTAAAACCATTGGGTAATTAGTACATTAAGCATATAACCCGAGTGGCTAGTAACACAGGGTGCTAAAAAAAACTAAATTTAATATCTGAGGGAACTGCACGGCCTCTATTAGTAAACAAGAGTTGTAATTCTCTTGTTTTTGTGCAATCAATCCTACCCTTAAATATAAGATCAATTTTGCAATGTTGGTTTGTCGAGGTTGCCAGTAGCTCTTTCTGACAAATGAGAGCTAGGATATCTAGCAACAGTTAACAGGGTGAGAGCAAAAATAAAGCTTTTCTCCATAGGTACCTGCAGTTCGCTCAGCGGTGATATTGGGTTTAATACATAAAACAAATATATTTTAAAATATTAATTACATTAAACTTGTACTGTTTCTCATAGATTTTTTTTTTTTTGATCATTTGGTATGAGCACGACAAGAACAACTTAATATGAGCAGGGCCCAAATTTTAATGAAATGTCATCTTTATTCTGCTTCGGACCACAATGCTCATAAGTATATGAAATCTGCTAATGATTCCCTTGTTTTAGAAACACATAGTTTATAGGTCTTTTTTCTTTCTCATTTTTGATTTAAGGTCATATTTTTTTGTTTGTGCCATTTTCAAGCATTTTAAGGGATTATAGTCATTTTTATGCATTTTTTAGTCGTTTTGAGGTATTCATGTTGAATAAATATATTTTTTAATACTATCAATATTTTATAAAAGCACAAATACTCGAACATAAATAATTGTTTCAACCCATATTTTTCTGAATGAGAAAATGTAGGCCATGAACTTTGTATTCTCTTTGCTTGTCTGGTTGTAAAATACACATTCCTGGTGAGATTATAACTAAGTTGGAGAGGGTTGCATTAGAAGGGGGTAGCTAAGCACATATTTGTAAATTAATGTTATATTTGTAAAGTGTGGTTTTGATTTAGTCATGCTCATTTATTTCGAGTTTTTGTTCATATTTTTAGGTCATTTTTTGATCATTTTTAGGTAATCAGAATCCAGGCCCTGAAAATGAATGTTTCAAACCACAACATAGTACAAATAAATATTAGTAGACTACATATGCTAAAAAGATAGTGGAAAGTATTAAAAAGTTGTGTAGGATAGTTATTAAAAACAAACACACATAAATTTGCAATGTCTTTAATGCCATTTATTATATAGAGCATATTTTTTTTAGTCTAAGGAAAGTATACCCACATTTGTGTGGGGGAAGAGTGTAAAACAATTTTGAAAAACCCTCAGTACATCGAGATTATAACCCAGATCTTTGTCATAGGCAGTGTAGTCTAGCACGAGACCATGTGGCCACTAAAACAGGTCATATAATTACTTTATATCCGTTACCGTTTCCAGCCTGAGGCCCGGGTTGGTTTTTTATTCAAGTAATATATTTTCCACTATAGGCTTTTTCAGCCTGTCATAGCTTCATATGCCTTAAAATCTAACTTAAGACAAGGACAGGTACAATATCCAGTCACCAGCTTTTAATTCATTACTGTGAAAGGGTGAACCCACAATTCACAAACAATAAATTTTTCGGCCATAACAGGTCTCAAACCCAGGACCCTTAGCTCAGTAGACAAACACGCTACCGACTGAGCTAAGGTATCAGGTTCATAATATTACTAAGAGATGGAATAATTGTTTTAAACTTATCTTTTTGGCGCTTACTTGGCAGAAGATGTCATCTATCGATAAATTTAGATCAACCTCTCTACGATGATTAAATAAAGCGATTTTGTTTGGTATTTCCTTGGGCGTTTTCACCACAGTTAACACATAAAGTATTACAACATTTTCAGCAAGAGGAACTGCTAAGAAACAAGTTCACCCTAAGAGATACAACCACATATGAAGACATAAACACCAAGGTAAAATATGGGAATTTCAAAGAAAAGGACTGTGCCATCCAATGTCCTCAGAAGCTTGGTATATTTCTAGGGGGATTTACTTTTATTGGAAACTATTTAACAAGGGACGATTTTCAAACCTACTCAAAACACGTATGCTGAATTTGACTTTTTCTAAGAAACAACTTTGCTCTTAGCGCAAAATCCATACCGTAGGGTAAAAAAAGATATAACAAAGCTGAAATAGGCACATTAAAGCTATTCATAAAACGGGTAAAAACCAACAGAATAGGCAAATATATGCATTATAAAATTAATATACTCTATAAGGAAAACCTCTTTTCTCTTTATGAAGTATTTGTGTTATGTTTGGAAGAAGGTACAGGAAAGGTGTGGATAGGAACATATAAAACATATTGTGGTCGTCCCTTTTATGTGTTTCTATCCACCTTTGCTGTACCTTCTTACAAATAAAATACAATTTACCTGAAAGTGAAAAGAAGTTTTCCTATAAGATGTATTATATATAAATGCATCCAATGTCCATTTCCTGTCTTTGTCCTTTATGTAATTCCCTTTACATGTTCCTATCATTCTTTACAAATTCACATTTTCTCCCTATGTGTTTTTTTTGTTTCCTCTTTTGTGTTGCGCGTTTCACAATCCTCTCTGATGAGTTTTGATAGAATTAAACATAGGTCAAGGGATTGAGGAGTGATGATCGATTTTCTTCAAAAGGCAACCATTCTCTCTTTGTCCAATGACAGCAATCTAAAGTGTGAACTGTGTTCTTTTCATTGTAAAAGCCATATCATGTGCATCCCTTTTATAAGTTTCTATCCACCTTGCCTGTACCTTCTTCCAAATATAATGTATCGCACTCAAAATAACATGAATCAATGCATATATATATCTCAACTGTTTTACAATCAAGGATATTAAAACGCAAAATCCAGTCACTAGACATTACTGTCAGTCATCAGTGTGTCTGGTTGACCAGAAGATCAGTATACCAATGTAAGGTAGATAATCTATCTCACAAACTTATGAACAGAGAAAATATGAGTTATATAAGTTTTGTAGCATGTCAATCAGTTAGATTGGACATCTACAATTTAAAGCATTCTATAATTCATTAATTTATGCAAGAAATAAACTATATTCGCATATTTAATTGAGTCTACTCTGAAGATACAGTCTAATAAATCTACGTTTCTCCCTACCTTCAAGCATTCAAACACGTGGTTGGTAAAAAATACTGGCTTTTGTTAAATACGGGAGTAGATATCAAAGAACAGAATTAATATTGACATAGTTATGAATAAAATTACTTTACCACATTGTTTTTCTCATTGGATAAAGACAAAAAGATTTACTTACGCCGGCCATGCAGTCAACATAAAAAAAATAGTAAACTACATCTATATCACCAAATATTATTAAAATAATAATGGATCCTGAATAACATAATTAAAACAGATATATTTCCATATAATATGCCTTGCTGAATACTCACATCCTTTCTCCCACATATGAAGCTCAATAAAGCTATTCAATGATGGCTGCTCCACGTGTTGTCGTAACTAGTTCTGTTAAAGAAAAGAAATGCTCGGGAGCATCGACGCAGAGACCGGCGGCCCGCCAACGAACCTGGTGGTAAACCAAGAAAGCTTCTTCCTACCTCTCTTTCGTAAGTGAATTCCTCAGGTCAATTCTCTCTTCATGCCCGCCTTCCTTCGTAGTGCCTTTTCTATGTTCTTATGTTTATCCTTCTTTCTACTTTCTTCCATTCGTATCTGGTTGACAACTATATAAGGGGTCGCGTCACAATATAGCCATTTACTGTATCTCTGCATTGAAGGAAGGAAGGGTTCGTCACGACAACGAAGAAGATGGAGGCGTCGGATTCACCGCCACCTTAGACGGGATGACCGTTATTCAGTAACCGCCTACGAAGTCAAGGCCGTGGGATTCATCGCAGTCATAGGATGGAACCACAGACCTCGATGTCTTTAAGTATTCTACCGTAATCAACGAGTCCTTATGACTTAGTTAATTTTGTTTATAAAGATGAGTTATTTCTAATTACCCCCCTTTAGTTTTTTATATTGTCGGAGACGATTTTCTGTTTGATAGTAGGTCTAGTTGACCGTTGATCATGTTCAAATCTTGTTGACTTGCTAACTCAAATTTCAGTTTATTTGTTTTAAATATTGTGTCCTTTAAAATGCCGGACGGGTCCTATTGTTTCTTGCTTTTCAAATATTGTAATTACGTACAGAAATCTCTGTTGAGATATATATATGCCTCCGACGCAGATAGCGTAGATAAGTTATAATGTCTTAATAATGAACTTATAATATTCCACTAGTTCCTTTAATATATATATATATATTTAAATCAGAATTTGTCATGACGCCTTGTACGGCGTGAGCATCAGCTCAGTTTATGGATGGCTAGCCCCAGGTTGTCTGTTTGTTTATCTTGTTCCAATTCAGTTGATAGATACCAGTGTTTTAGGTTGGTCAAGTAATCACGCTTCACGTGTAGTATTAGCTACAGTGTGCAACCCAGGAACTGCACTAGAGTCATAGTGGGGTCCGCGCAAATAATACTTTTTAACTCTTACCTTTCGATATATTTCTAGTTTTTGTGTTCTAAAGGCTCATGCCTTTAGAACTTTATGTGCTATGAAATGCCCTGGCAGTACCAAAGGGGAATCTAACCAGCCATAGTACTTTTGATGACACCTGTTTCATAGCCATCTACTGCTGTTATTAACAGCCGGTTATCCTAAGTGTTTAATGAATAATATTTTGAAGGCCCCATCAAGCACAGCCTGGTTTAAAGTTACATGTATACCTTGTCATATATTTTTCTAGTAGTAATTATTGAATTGTTCTACTTTATAGAATTTACTTCTACCTGTGGCCTGGTGACTACGCAGCCCGATAGCTACAGTCTGATTGGGTCAAAACCCTTAATCGGTTCATCTACATTATTGTAAACCATTGCTAACTTAACTATTGTTTGTTCTATCAATAAATCTTTATGTTTTTTCAATCTTTGTTCTTATCATTTATATAATATGTGTAATGGTACTAATTGCGCCAATTCTATCTGTAGCCAGTCTTAAACCCTTATAGTTTTTATTTCTTTTAATTTTACTTCTAACATAAAACAATGGGATTTCAATAAGTGTTCAATAAGTTTTTTTTTAGATTCAACAGTGTTAAAAAATTTAAACATTCTTAAGGACTTGCCCCAATGTATTTCAACATTTTGTTACAAAAAGTATAAAAGCTTATAACTTTCAAACATGCTCTTTATTTTATGACATAAAATTAAAACTTTGGTATAATTTATATCACTGGCCCAGCCAGGATTCGTTTGGGGGGAGGTGGGGGGGAGGGGGGGTGGCGTTAGTTAAATAATTTAAAATTTATAAAAAATTGTCATAATTCTGTAATTATTATGACTATTAAGTTATTATGAACAAATATGTATTCATGCATACTGCTAGAATATTACAAACATCAAAGTTTCAATAAATTGTATTTTGGAAATTTGATTTATGAATTTATTTTATGAGCTAAACTCTGAAAATTCAAATAAGTAGCTTGCACTAACTCTTAACTCACAAAATCACTTTTGAACTGATTCACTTCAGTCTTATGTTAATTTTCCTTGGCTACATAGAGAGTTCATTGAGAACTTCATCCTCCACAAGTGGAAAAATCATATCAGGCCAGATATGCCCAGATCTGTGGCAAATCTGGCATTTTTCCACATGGGTCCGTAACTGATAGCTCTGGATGTATGTACATGAAGCCCATTAAGTCAGTCTTCATTTGTAGATTTCCTCATGTATGATCTCAACAACTTTAGGGACGATAAAGACAGGTGGGTAGCGAGGCCTGGTGGGTTTCAACCCAAACCCCCTTGGCTGTGCCAATGATTTATGTACCTATGACAAATAAATATTCAAATAACCATCAAGAAATATTTTATTTTTATATAAATATTTTAAATATAAAACAACACAGAACATTTTTACTTATTTTTTATAAACATAATAATTGAATATTAATAAATACAAATCCAAGAGCTTATATAAATTATCATTAAAAATAATAGTATTCAACAAAATCATCAGATCATAAAGTTTTATAGGTTTTGGACATTTAATATCTTCTAAAATATATTACCATTTCTTATTCATCATTTAGACCATTGAGCCAACTTTATGTAAATACAGTATTTAAGGGATGTAAAATTACACGTTCTGAATATCAAACAATTATGTAAATGCACATCATTTAAGTTTGTCAAGTGGTCATTGCATATTATTAAATATTTCTTTTAATTGATGCTTAAAGATACTTAACAATAAAAGCTATACATAACAATATTGTTTTTTAACATTTTGGGTTTGGCACTTAAAATAATACATTACTATAAAAGTGTTAGCAAATAAAACACTTAAATATATTATTTTTTTTAAGAAACTTGTTTCCACCCTTTATAATCTTGAGTTGACCGACATTAAATTTATTATTTAAAATACTATATTTACAGATTTTACTAAAAAGAAAATTCACAATAAGTTTTTAAATTATTACAATTAAGGTTTATTAAAGAGCATTTGATACTAGATCAATGAAATACTCAAGCGAGAGAAATCCGTCGACTTATAACTTAAAACTCTTTTTTAAAACTACACCGAAAATATGGAGAACTGAGATGTTAATTGATATTAGCAATGCTGCTCTATATAAAAGATTTCTTGTTCACTTCACATTTATGGTATTATTTTTAACAGATTAATTATTTTGAAACAAAGTTAATGAATACAGGTTCGGAGGGACAACGACTAACTTTTATGATTTCGGGTAAAACCAAGAAAAATTGTATTTATATTCTAAGCAAAATCAACAATATGAAACTTCAAATAGATTTTTTTTTTGTAAGAGCCAACTAGCAAACTATTTACTTGATATTATTAACATATCACTACAATGTTAAATTTGTTAAAACTTTTACAAACTAAGTTTACCTGAACAAAGCTAATTAATATACAATTATGAATAAATAAAAACACACAAAAGTATAGTTATTGTAGCTGTTACCTGAACCCTATTAACTTTTCAAGCATTCCAGTTTATCCACTCATAGTGTGAATTAAATCCAGTACTAAGTTTGCTAATAGCCTATTGTGAATTAGTTTAATTAAACAGCTAGCCAAGTTCTTAGTAATGTATAATCCTAACCTTTTAGTTTCCATACACAGACAATAAAGCTAGAGGTAGATGTTTGATTTGATGTATTAAATAATTTTTAATTTTTGCAAGAACAGAGAATAAGTATGATTACAGAAACACTTGGATATCCAGATGACCAAACTCAAGTAATTTAAAAATATTAGCTTATATGCACTTAATGCAGTTCTTGTAAAAATAAGTAATGAAAGAAACAGATTAATTTATTTCCTTGGTAAAGTCATTAAAACAACAATTAAACCACAATATTTGAAATATAGTGTAGGGAAGATTTGTTTTAATGTGGGCCTGTCAGATATTTTACCCTCGTTTTACAATGTTTCACTATTGAATTTGTAATGGCTTAAGATGGGGTTGAGTCATAACGGCTTGGCCCTATTACAATTGAATCTAATTTTCTATATAACTACATCAACAACAAAAATGCTGATACTTGAATGAAAAAACTTCTTGGGGTTTTGTATTGTGGAAAATTTTGACTCAAATATATATTTTTTTTAAAACAACAAATAACATTTTAGATATTCTTTAGATCAGCATTTTTCAAATTGTGCTCAGCGGAACCCTTGGGATCCGTCTCAGGCTTCCCATAAAATAATAATGGTAATTAGGATTTCAATTTTTTTTTTTTCAAATCTGGATAAATAAAATATCACTTGCTAGTAAATACAGCAACACCACGCGGAATGCGGTTTTGCCATGTAGCAAGATCGTGTTAAGTTACTAGGAACAGTAAATAAATAAACAGTGGAATCTCTTAATAGTGGGTACCTACCGAGATAAAAAAAATAGTTGATAAGAGGTGTCTTTTATATAGTGAGATAGATTTAAAAAAATCATACAGCTTCAACACAGTTTAATCCATATGAACTTATATACTGTGGATTTAATTACAGCACTCTTACTAATGCACTGTGTAGAATTGTATGGAGGATTATTATGAATAAAGAAAAAAATAATGTATGTAGATATAATACAAAGAATGATACAAAAACAAAATTAAATGAAAACAGTAGACCTTTTGTACTGTATGTGTAAAAAGCACCTGCTGGTTGCGCAAAGAGGGTGGGAGGTTCGAACTTGATGTACCATACTCATCACTATGTAGGCTATTTTAGAAACTTTCATCATAGGGGGAAGATGGGGCCACCCACACTTAATATGAGACAATGCCTTCCTGACATCTCTACAGTCAACTATACTGACTGGTGTGTTCAATTTTAGTTCCTTGTTTAGAGATTTTTATGAATAGATATGCGTTTCTAGCAGTATCAGTGCCCTTTATTGAGAAAGTCCATTATAAAGAAGAATTCGATGTTCAGAAATCGCTAAGGGAAATTTTACTGTATACCGGTTTAAATTTTGCACTTTGCAAATGAAACTTTTTTCACAAGTAAGTAGATGTGAAATGCATTCTTTCATTGAATATTTATTCCAGTATTAAGTTCTAAGAACCTGCCTCGGTGGCGTAGTTGGCTAACGCACTTGTCGTGTTGAGCTCGACTGCCGGGGACGGGGAGATCGAGGTTCGAATCTCGGTCGGGTGAACTGGGGGTGGTTTTTCCTAAATGGTTTTACACTCTCCCTCCACGCAAATGCGGGTTCATTTCCTCTAACTTAACCTTCCCAATTCCTAATCCATTAGAGTAATTAGTACTGAAAGCGTATAACCCGAATGGGTAGTAAGACGCGGTGCTAAATATTATTAAGTTCTAAGAGACTTGTTATTGTATGTTCATAATAATGGTGTAGGAATAAAATGATTGGGGCTCCAATGTGTTTTATGTGGTGTTAGAGCCCCTTCAGTCTAAAAAGTTCAGGATTGATTTAGATGATAGAATATTAAATGCTCTGTTATTTCTTTTTAATTTTAAGAAACATTTTAAGTGCCAAATTGAAATGAAGTACAAACAAATATCACATAACCTAAAATGGTTATGCATCATGAAAAACTAAGATGTATGAAATGATTTTTTTATATAATTACACAAATTATTATAAGTAAACAAAACACAAAAAGCTTTGTAACCCCAAATATTGTGCTAACTTCGAACACATAACTGTTTCTCATTGTAAAATTTAACCTAAAGTTTGACAAACCGCAGAAACCTTACAAATGGTAAAGTTGCAAAGACTTTAAATTGACAGTCAATCTTACTGTATATCTTTAGGGTAGTAATTTGAGGTAATATTTGGACCATTGTAAAAAAAAATTTACTCTTAGAAAAATTTGAGTACTACCAATGCAATAGTTCTAGTCTAAAGTCAGGTACAAACCTAGATAGTCTTGCGAATCTTCTTTAGCAAGTGCCTCAAGCAAATGAGAATAGTAAATTTTATCTTAACACAGAGGGCTATGTGACTACTTTTAACACACAATATACCCTGGAAGCTGCAAGAAATAAAATAAAGATCGAAGGCTGGTAAATGAAAAAATTACTAAACATAGTTCAGATTAAAAAGAACAAAGTTTAATCAAATAGAAAATCTAATTTTTGTGAGAAAAATTGTAGTAATTCTGAAATCACTTAGCAAATTTTTTTTCTACCTAGGCCTCATGAATCTAATCTCATATAAGCATTGTGGAAATGAAAGCAAGGTTAACTACAGAAATTTTGTGGATTGAAATGAAGCAAGTAAAAAAAAAAGAAAATCCATTTTTGTTATGGATGCCAGATTATGGCAATACCCACTTTTGAAGAATCAATAATGGCGAAAATGATGCCAGAAGATCCATGGGAAGTCTTTATAATGGACTTAATTGAAATATTAACAAATCATCATTGAATTTGAGTAACTACTCAAGTAGCTTTATTTAGTGAGGGACAATTAATATAAAGTATTGTGACAGAAAACATAACATGAATGCAGCCCATGCTTGCAAGGTATGGGCCACCAAAAGCTATTGAATCAAAAAACGAGACATTTTATTAGTGTATAGATAAAGGAATGTGTAATGATTTTGACCTTAAGCAAACAGAAAAATTAAATTGCCCAGGAAGAAGGCTTAGCTTGGAAATAAGAATTATTAATGTAATATTTGTTTAAGTAATAAATAGATCTATATATAATAACCAGTATGGTTTATGTTCAAAAAAGAACTGGAATACAAGTCATTGATTCCTTCCTTTTAGAGTGAAAATCCAAGAGTTTTATGACGGTGACTTGTGAGGGCAAAGAAATAGATAGAATGGTGAAGTGAGAAGCAAGGATATATTTACAATAAGAAACGTACTAATACAAGTAAAATTATCTGTACTCTGGAAATAATAAGTAACAAATAAAGTGACACCATTTGATTCAATTCTCGTAATATTTTATCTAAGAAGAAACGTGAAGTGAATATTGATGTAAATGTAAGAATATTTTAAAATAAATTGTTTTATTTTATGTCATGAAGTCTCACCACCTGTTCAGAAAATACACAAAAAAAAGAACAATTTCCCATTTAAAAAAATACCATTCCAGCTAGGACAACAGTACACTTAAATCATAGGTGTCTGTAAAGATAGAGTGAGAAAAAAATCTAAACAATAAGTAAAATGTTAAAGATGAGACAGGTCGAGCAAAATGATTGAAAAACTATTGTACATGTTACTGTGTAAAGTAATATGTTTCTCTTTAATTGGCATATTAATTCAATATTTGTTTTAAAATATAATGAAAAACCCAATAAAAAAAGGTTTAAAGTTGGGAGATCTTAAGCTTGACTTTTGAGTAGAGTTTAAAATTATTAAGGTTTGTTACTTACTCCTAGTTATGGATAGTATTTTTCTTTTATTAAAGTTGGGATTAACTAAAGTGCTATTTTGTGTGTTTTAAATACAACTTGAGTCTTGAAAATAAATCATAAATATTACACATTGGAATTATAAAGCTTCAGCGCATCCCTTTAATAATGTTTAAAATATATGACATTTATTATTTTATACATTTACAGCCATACTAGTTTATTAATTATAGGAACTTAGGCTAACAAACAATATTTTAGTACTGACACATACATTTTTTGGCAGCTTGATTTTAAGTATCTACTAAAAATTAGTATTTATTGTATTGTTTTTAAAATAGGTATTATTATAATTATGTGCAGTACCAAAAATACATTATGTCAAAGCAAAATTTCAACAGATCTCTTAAACTACAAAAACTTAAACCACTTTAAATTTAGTGGCAGTTCTTGAATGGTTGACCTATAAACAAAGACTTAAAAATTATTAAAACACATGATTTTTACCATCTCAAACTTAAGAAGCACTAGTACTATTGCTTGCCTCTTCAAACTAAGAACTAAATCTTATTTTACTATATTATAGTATACCAATAAAACATATAAAACTACATATATTCAAGCCACGTTTGATCATATCAAAAAAATAAATTTTTTTTTTTTCTAAATAAATAATTTTAATGACTAAACAAATTTTAGTTTTAAATAAATTCACTTATAAATTAGTTTTGTTAAACTTAATTTATTGTTAAGGCACTATTTATGTCACATTTATAATTATATTATGAATATTAAAACTATATTTACAAATATAATATACACAATAAACCATCTGAACTAAAATCCATATAGCAATCTCCATAATAAAAAGTGGTTTATCTTTGTAATGGTGTGATTGTATTAAACAATATTATTAATAATATTGATAAAAAAAACATTGTATGAGTTACATACAGGCCTGAGGTACACCTGGGCCTATTACAAATTTGAACCTCATGGAATTAAGGAGTTTGTACCTTTAAAAGTTTGTCTAAAAGCATGTTTGGGATATATTTGTTTTTAAACTGCTAGCTTATATAGAAGATATATTTTCCTTCCTTTTTAACAAAAAAAAATTGTAATAATACAATTATATTAATTTAATAGGCATGAAATAAAGTGTATTAGGAATAATATATTATTATATGTAATTAAATAAATTTGATTGAAATGTAGAAAAATGAAGGACAAATAGGAGTGTAACCCTAAAACATATTTAGACACACATCAATATTTCGATGCTCATGGCATATCACTAAGGAAGTAGTAGTAATAAGACAAACCAGGAAGATAGTTTCAGTGATACCAACTTAGTTGTGAATAAGAAAAACTTCTCATGTGGGCTTGAAATTCTCTGAAGCTTATATTGTTCACTGCAAATAGCAGGTGGTGCTAGTGTTGCAACAGGGTTGGGATCACGCCTTGTTAACGATAGCTTAGGTTGGGTGGTTTTCTAGACTTTGTGATCCATTGATGTCCCAGTTCCCATCTTTTCAACTGGGGGGACTTTTTGCATTAAATTTTTATGAAAGATGTTAACACTTTAACAGTGTATTGGCGGTCCTTGAGGTTATGAGTGAAGGCATGTGCTGAAATCGTTTATATAGGTTAAGTTTGGTGCCATGGACTCCATTCATGCGTTTACATATAGTTTCTGTGGTAAGGCCAATATATTGTGCAGCATATTGTTGGCATAAATGCATGAAAGATATATTGGCATCACCAAAAAATGTCCATAATCACATGAATGGGCACCGCCATGAAACCAAAATCAAGAACCGATAAAATCTTGTTTAGTATTAGAACATGCCTCCACTCATAACTTTAACTTTGAGGACTGATACAATATGAAAGTTTTAAAATTGTAATGATACTGTTTTGGACCCCCTAATATATTCAAAAAGTCATGGATGAAGTGTATTTATCTTAAAAGTAGTGTATGTAAAATTTCCATTTAATACTTCAACCATGGAGAATCACACGCTTTTAGAAGTAATGTCAAAGTCTTGAACCATTAAATTTATATTTTTTCTTTCAAAGATCAACTCTGTAGTGTTTACCAAAAAAGCAAGTGACACTAGCTCCCTCTACCCAATCGGAAGCTAGCCTTCACAACACCTGTCGCCAGGACTCTATTAGTTGGTTTTGACAGTGGTGACAAGGGGTCCAAGAGGCAAGGGGTAGGTCATTTATAAGCCACTTGTGCGTATGAATAAATAGTACTAATACAAAATATTAACAGTGCCGGTAGCATAAATCTAGAGAACGTGTAATATCCATAGAGTACACAGAAAATGTTAAAGAGTGAAATATGTTAATTTCATATCTTCAGCGCCGAAGATGAAATCATCTTATTAAATCTTGTACAACATTAAAAATCTTATTTATTTTATTGAAATAAATATCAGAAATAATCAGGTCACAAAACCGCTTGAGTGCGCAGCAAGGAATACTCGCATCATAATTGTCATAACTTCATATCATTTTAATTGACGCTCGATCACAGGGCTATAAATACCATTATTAAATCGTATCATTTTAATCGCCGCCCATCACGGGTAGAGATCATTATAAAATCCTTTATCGAAACCATAATGCATCAAGTCCCAGTTAAGAATATGGGAACTGGCACCTCAATGGATCTCAAAGTATAGAAAAACCACTCACTCTAAATATTTGTAAACATGGCCTGATTTCAACCATTTGCAACACTACATATTACCTCATACCATTTCACAGAGCACAATAGAAGAACCTCCAGAGAGTTCAAAGTACAACAGAGAAGTTTTCCTCTTTCACAAATAAGTTGCCATCACTGAAGCTATATTACTGTTTAACCTTATTTCTACTGCTTCCTGATGAAGATTCAATGCAAGCATTGAAATATTGAATTGTTTGTAAATATATGTGTTAAAGAGTGTTTTTACTTTTATTTGTGTTTCATTTTTTTACAATTATATTTTATTTTATTACATATTAAATTATATAAATTTGTAATTACATATGTGATTGTTTTAGGTTTCCAAAGTTTCATTTCCTTTCCCCAATTCCCAGTACAACCAAATTTACCGCCCGAATCACTACCGTATGTGAGGGAGCATTTTAACATGTATCCATTACTAGAAATAATATTTTTGTTTAGTCTTCCAAGGTATGTTTAGTTTATTAATGGAAGAAATATTTGCATGTTTGGGTATATCAATGATTTAAGAAATTCCAAATGAACTGTTACTGTAAAACAAATATCTCAATTTAAATTTGAGACAAAAGCTGTAAATAAGGTGAAATATGCAAAGCCTTAACATTGTTTAAACAATGAGATGATATATAAAAAGAAATGTATGAGGAACTAATGTGATGTGGAAGAATGCGTGGAATAGGGTGTATATACAAATAGCATAGTTATCCCAAAAGAGTAACTCAATTAATTTAAAGCCTGTTAACACCTTGTAAGATTTAATTTTTGTCTACTCACCATGACAAAGATAAATTTGGAGGCAAAGCTATGAAATAGATAGTTTGTTTTTAATAGTACAAAATATTTTACCATTATTTAAACCTATTATTCTCATTTAAATTGTACGTTCTACACTCTATTTACACAAATTATGAATCAAAATATTAATATGGCTAATAATATAAATATATATTATATATTAGTTTGACATCCCTATTTAAGTCAACAATATATATATGATGAACAAAGTGAAGAATATTTACACTATTTATGATAAAGTATATTTATCATGGAGAAAATTGTTTGGTGTCAGTCTACCGAAATCATCAACAAAATAGCAATAAGCTACCAGAATTAGAAACAAAATAACTGTCTAGTGATATGTCTCACTTGAATTTTAAAAAAGAAGATCACTATTTACTTTTTAATATCAATTTTCTTGGTTTTTCATTTGAGGTAGATATTATAAAATCAAATAATTTTAAAGAATGGTTTTTCAACCAAATAATAAACAGCCGCAAAGGTATAAGTGGTGATTCATATTCATTTGGTATCATGCCATTTATTGAAGACTCGAAGAAGCTGAAAAGAGGAAACCAGATTCTAGTGCGTTTAGAATCTCTTTGCATCAAAGCCTGATTGTTGGCCAGTGTATGGTAGTAGAGGAAGAGTCTAGAAGTGATGTAAAATGCGACAAATATATCAATAGAGTAGTGTTCATGAGCTGCTAAAATAAAAAATATTCCAAACATATTTAAAATCCAGGTGAATGTATGTACAAAATACAAATGGCTTGGTGTATCTGAAAAAAAAAAGTTAACATTTTTATTCAAAAACTTTTTCCCATAAACAGACAAAAAGTTAATGATCATGGAATGACAACAAAAATGCTGATATATTTCAGGGTCATATTTATTGGGCCTGAACAAATCCTAGCCAAAATGAGAAGACAAAGTTTGCAATTTTTAAGATTTGAGATCTACATAACATAATAGTGACTAGAATGCCAATTGTGTATATGACCGTATTAATGGATTGGAAATAATCAATAGTGGAAAAGGATGGAGGTGATACAAGTATGTGCATCACAAATGGGATGCCCAGCACAAGAAAAGGACAAGTTGGGGCAAGATTTGGAAGTGCACATGAGAAAAGAGTGGCAAGTTGTAATGGATGACCTGAATGCAAAATAAGGAAAAGATAAAGGAAGTTTTGAGTAAGTGTTATGATATGACGACAGATGAAGAGAGAGAAATGAGGAAGGTAAAAGGTTACTGGTGTTACATGCACAAAATAAAATGATGATGGCAAACAATTAGTTAGTACAAGAAGCAAAGAGAATGTCGTGAAATTAGAAGATACAATTGGAATGGGGAGCAAAGGTAAGTAATAGATTACTTCCAATGGACAAGGAAATGAAAACTAAAACTGTAAATATTAAGGTGATACCAAGTGGGTCAAGAGAAAAGTATTTAAGAAAGGCAAGAAGCTTAGTGCACAAGGATGAGATGCAAAGTGTAGAGGTGGAAGTTTAAGAATTGTTTAGTGAGAAATTCAAAGGAGGTATGTGGGGAGACAAGTGAAAGGGACATGGATGGAGACAGCATGATGGAACGACAGAGGAACAGAAGTCGTCAGGAGATGAACAAAATATTCAGAAGGAGTTTCAATAATAGTAATGTGGAAACAAAGGATGAGTATAGGGAGAAGAGAAGAGCAAAAAAGGTGGTACAGGAAGCCAGGATGGATTGGATACAAAAATTTACAGAGATGCTGGAGAAGGATATGGAAGGAAGTAAGATATTGTTTTATTACCAGGTATGAAACAGGAGGAGAGAGAAATGAAAAGTTAGAATGATAGATAAAGAAGGAAGAACAATAAGAAGAAGAGAAGGAATTATGGAGGGGATATTTTGATAGGATGTTTAACCCTGAAGATGATGGTGATGGAAGTGAAGAAGAGAAGAGAGTGGGTCCAACATGGAAAGAGGTGGAGGATACATTAAAAAGGATGAAACAGTGAAAAGAAAAGGGGTGGACGAACTATATTTGGAAATGATAAGAGCTGCAGGAAAAGTAGGAATACAATGTATATACAGGGGTACTAGGAAACTGGAAGAAAAGACTCATAGTTCCAATTTTTAATAAAGGAGCACTATAAATTTGTGGCAGAATTTAAAAATGGATTATTCAAGATCGCTCCAGTTACACTTACATTCTGTAATGAAGAAGTTTAGCATGGTGAGGGCAACAGTGTGGCCACTAAACATATAATCACCACAAGTACGCACACCTTGAATCGACATTCCTGATCCACGCCAGATCAAATAGGCCTGTTGAACTTTGGCCCACAGATCACCATGCTTCTTGAAATAATCTGAACTTCCTCGAGGATTGCATTCTAAATGAGATCCAGGAACGGACAATGATGTGATAAGCATTGTAACACATCGCAGGAGAAACACAGTTCCTGACAAGGCAAAAAAGCGGCGCAAAAGTATGAACCTGTAGTGAAAATGCAAACACAGTTAAATGTATTGTATGTACAATTTACAATATTCATAATTCAAACTAAAATGTAAAACAATATTTAATAATCAGACTTCTGTGCTGGCGGCCGGGGTTCAATCCTCGGTCCTGGCATAGATTTATCTGATTACCAAACCCTTCCTTCACCTCTGACAAGACATCTTGTGAATGTGGGGAAAGCCAGACCTCCACCGTGGTTCGGATTCCACGTTAAACTGTAGGTTCTCCATTTCATCTCACAATCACCCTACCATTACACATTAGCGTAAGTGCGTATAACCTGAACGGGTAGTAAGACGTGGTGCTAATAATAATAATAGTATTTAATAATAAATTTGATAAAAATTCTTTGCAAAATACATCTGCTAAAATAAATTAGAATAGCTAAAGCCACACACACTATACCATGCAAAAAATATTTTTTTAAAAAAAACTTTGAAAAGTCTACATAAAACAATCAAAGAAACAATGTTTACATCTTTTGACTAACAAAGCCTAGTTTTGTATTGTTTTGTGTAATGAGTGATTTAATATGAATTCTCCAGTAAAATATACTTTGTTGATATTTTATCAAAATTAATAAGAGATGAAGTTGTTTCAGTACTAATAATTTCTTTATTCTATTACTTACATTAATTTTATTTGTAATGTTTATTTCAAGTTTCTGGTCATATAAATAAGAAGGATGAACAATCCCTTTGCCATATTATAAGACACCAAAAAACAACTTGGTAAATTTGTGCATGCTATGCCAAAGCTCTAATAAATCAAGACTCCCCACCCATTAGGTTAAAGTTGAATCATTCTATAAACTTCTTTTACCGATTAGCCAAGGACCACTAGCCATTTGTAAACCATGAAAAATATATCACTGTTTTTCAGTAATAACTTTGAATTCTGGAAGATTGCTTTATCAACTAAAACTTCCAAAATAAAAGTTTTTGTGGGTAAAAAAAAGTAAAATAATCATAATCATATTTTATAATTAAGTTCCATTGGTTGTAATGAGGTATCCATCTTAATGTGTTAAGATTATTTTTATTATTCATCGAGCAAATTCAATTATTGTCCATGAACAGATGCAAGTATAAGAGCAGACATTTAAATATAATCACTTGTTTGTGGTTGATATAACTTTTTTTAAGTAAAAATTATTTGTATGTTTTTTGAATAACACTCATTGAATTTAAGGGTAACCTTTAAGCCTCTGTATGTGTGCAAAGTCACGCTCAAAAGAAAAATTCTGAAGTTGTAATGACTCACCTATGTTTATGAAACATAAGAACAGCAATCCAAATAACAAGCATAAATGTTCCAGTTAGTTCACACATGTGGAAAGCCCAAGGAATATGTGGCACATTATCAAGGAAGATATCTGGTAGAGGTGGGTATTTCTTCATGTCTGGTACTCGGTCATGCACAATAACCATGACAAATGCTGTGATCCAAGTGACGACAAATAAGTAGCCCAAGCCAATAAGTGTTTTCCATATCTCTGGTCGAAGAGTAGGAGTTTGGCCAGCCACTGATAAAGGAGGTGTGTGCTGATGATTGTGCACAGGTTGGTCCAAGTCCATATAAAGAGGGGGCTCTGAGGTAGTACCCTAAGAAGGGTGATTTTTATTTTAAATTTCATACATATTGTCACAAAATGTTTTTAGTGGTATACTCCATTCACTATGAAAAGTAGCAGTCTTATCTGTACAGATTACACTATGGCCCTATCTTATAAGCTATACCATAGTGCAGGGGTTTTCAACTTGCGGCTCGTTATAACATTTTTTGCAGCCTGCTGTCTCATGTAAAATATATAATTCTTTCAAGAGAAAAAATGACAAATACAGATATATATTTTATATAATCAACAAATAAATATTTATTTTGCATTATTTTATAAATGATTTTTGCTTTTTGCATAAATAAAAGTATTGAATTTTAATACAAATGTACTTTGAACAAGCAAATGACAACTCTAGTAGACAAGACAAATTGTGCTAAACCCTGCTAAGAGAAATCTAAAAAAAAAAGAAAAAAAAAGAGAAATGATAAATCTTAATCCCTAGTGTGAGTATAAATGATTTAAGTATGGAACTTATACGAATGTTTTATTATTTATTCAACCCGAATATTATTGGTACCGTATTGCGGCATGCGAGCCAAAAAGAGAGAAAAACTTTGGCCTTTGGACATAAAAATGTTGAAGAACCTGCCATAGTGGAACCATGTCACGTAGGCTTGCTACCTTTCAGGGTAAATAATATAAGGCTATTGTCTTGTGCATAGGAAATAATCAGTGATAAAAATGTAGACTTTTATTATGACTGAAGATGTGTGTGCATAGACAGGATTACCCAGCCATTAATGTCATTGTTTTGTGTTGATCTTACTATTGACCTTTTGATAATTTGGACAATGGCCAGTCAATGCCATTATTCAGTCATATTTTTTAGTCAATATTATGATAATATACTAGTTTATTAGTATGGATCTTTGTACAAATGACTGCTGTACATGTACCATATCAAGGAAAGTATTATTATCTATTTGGTTATACCAGTAATTTGGAATAACATCATATGTTAATAAGTCAATTAAGTTTTATTGAAAAGGTATTGATCGTTAATTAACTTTGAGTAACAGTACAATTACAGAGAAAGACAAGGAGAATATAAAAAAAACTCAAGACTAAAATATATAATATATAACAAGGTCTTACTTAGTTGCTGGAACTTCAGAGCAATAGATAAAGCCAAAGGGTTAACTTTACTAAAATGTAAAGTATTTCCTAATAATTGGTAAGATTCTGAAATTGTACACACAATATTCATATCACCATGGGCACGATGGTAAGATATAGGTGGTAAAATAATTTAAGAAAAAAATATATAGGGTATATCACAGTGTGCTTTGATTAAGAACTGATGACTCAAATGTTTGCAAGACAAAAAGACTATAGAGTGATCTTTTGGTTCCCGCCAACTCATTAGAACCGCAAAACTCATGTGCTCAGAACCCTTTGATCAACCCATGAGGAGTCTGATACAAGTGACACAACAAAGTTGAGGGGTCCAATTTTTATCTTGGTCACCAATTTTGCATCCAATGTAAAGCTTATAAAACTTAATAAATGGAATAAAACAAGATTTTTTTAAAAGTTTCTTCACCAAAAATGTAGCAAAAATAGTCAAAATGACTAGCAAAATTTCTAAAAATTGTGCATATTGGCATTCTAAACACTATAAAGTGTACACTGAGCTATATAAATAACAGCTTATGACAAGAGAAACAGACTGCAATAGATGTTTACAGAACAAACTAAACACCAAATGGCCAGGGAGTGCTGACTCATACAATAAGCAAACAAACATATGACTCACCATGTTCATAGCACAGCCTTGTCACAAAGAGAGGAATCCATTATGCCAACATAACTGTGATTACTAACTACTCCACCCACTTTACTGAGGAGATAATTTCCTTACACACTTTATAATTTTAAAGAGTGTGTAACTTGAAAAATATGGGTAAAAGAAAAATTCTGAGTTCAGTTTTAAAATTAGTGGAAAAAATACATATATGAGGCCTGTTCAAAAGTTCCTGGACTATTTAAATAGCATGCCAACACGATGTTGTAGAGATGTACAGTAAGTGCTGCGTAACAGAAAGCTTTGCAACTAACATGCCATTGACCTCATCAATCTATTCTGGTTAGTCATCGCACTGCAATGTTTTATTTAGGAGTTTACTGTGCGTGTCTTGCGATTTCTGAGATGGTTGAGTTTTACAAGCAGCGTATCAACGTTAAATTTGGTGTCAAACTTGGGAAAACGTTTAACGAAACTCATGAAATGATGTAACAAATATATGGATATCAGTGCCCACTTCATGTGCAGTTTTATGAATGGTTTAAGCGATTCAAAAATGGTTGGCAGTCAACCTATGATGACCCACCATCAGGGTGATCCTCGACCTAAATGATGATGCTCATGTGGCCTAAGTTCAGATAACTGTGCATTCAAACCATAGATTGACTGTT
This sequence comes from Timema douglasi, assembly GCA_901482245.1. Taxonomy (NCBI): domain Eukaryota; kingdom Metazoa; phylum Arthropoda; class Insecta; order Phasmatodea; family Timematidae; genus Timema; species Timema douglasi. The sequence continues at coordinate 37,175 of CABEEJ010004435.1, forward strand.
AGAGAAATCGCGGGTGACTCTAAGATTTCAATGGGATCATGTCACGACATTCTGACCGAAAAATTGGAAATGCAACATGTTGCTGCAAAGTTCGTTGCGTGGCTATTGATTCAGGATCAGAGAGACAATTGAGTTGCAATTTGCCAGGAACTTTTGGATCACACAAACGAGAACAAAAATTTCATGAAGAGAATTATCACTGGAGATGAGACATGGGTCTACGGCAACGATGTCGAGACGAAAACTCAGTCTTCACAGTGGGTTGGTAAAAATTAACTAAAACCGAAAAAAGTATGGCAGGTCAGGTCGAACGTAAAAGTTATGCTGATGGGTTTTTTTTTACATCAAGGGTGTTGTTAATTGCTACTGGAGAGACAAACAGTAAATAGTTGATATTATCTTGAAGTTCTAAGATGTCTGCAAGAAAATGTCAGGAGAAAAAAGGCCCTGGTTGTGGAAATAACAAGTTCTGATTTCTCCATCTTGAAAATGTACCTGTGCATGCATCACTATTGATTTGTGGCTTTTTCACCAAAACGGAGACCCCTGTACTTCCCCAACCTCCCTACTCACCTGACCTGGCCCTGACCGACTTTTTCCTGTTCCCAAAACTAAAATACATTTTGAAAGGACGAAAATTCGACACAATTGAAAACAGTAAAGAAAAATCGTTAGTCGACCTATGTACAATCCTGAAAAAACACCTATCAAGACTGCTTCAAGAAGTGGAAATAGCGTTGGGAGTGGTGTATCAACCAAGGAGGAATTTACTTTGAAGGTGACAAAGCTGAATAAGTTGTATGTAGGTAGCCCCGAAAACATTATTAAAAAAAAAAGTCCGGGAACTTTTTGAACAGACCTTGTAGATCACCTCTTAATTGCCCTGGGATTAAATATTTACTGACAAATTAATTATCACTCCTATTTGATGATTTAACATGAAAATGTAAACAAATTTGTCATTTTAAGATCTCTTAAACCTTTGAGCTGAAGTAATTGCATTTTGTTTAATGAATATGTTTACAAGAATTTAAAAAAAATCAGTGTATAAGTTGATAATGGTCAGACATTTTCTAAATGTATATAATTGTTTAATTTTGCTTTATGTGGAACCAAATAAAAATTATTGATGGGCGACTAAGATACAATTAATTTAAAGGATTAGAGTAAAAGTATGATTTTGATTGGTTAATAATTTATTTTTTCTAAGTAAATAAAAAATAAATTCACTCTCTTAAACAGGAGTGAAATAAACACACAAAAGAATAGGTTTGTATTTGACAGTTAGGAGTTTGAAACTCTGCCCATGTGCAATGTGTTGAATTATAATAAAAATATATTCAATGAACCAAAATTTTACAATTTAAGAAATAGATCAATCAATATTTTTTTCCATTCTAACTTAAAAAATTAAATAAAACGCCTAAGTAAAATCATTTTTAGTGATTTAGAATTCTCAAAATTAATCGTAGCGCTACCGAGATATGTCTGTCAAATAATTAAGAAAGGATAACTTTGAATAATTAGACTTTTTTATATATTAATTTGTTTGCAAACCCTTAAAAACTCACCACACTAGATCTGCGAACTGAATAGAAAGGTTGATGCAAGAAAGTGGATGATGTGGTTCCCAGCAGTGTGATGGATGTAGAAATCAAGGTGTATGGATCAAATCCCAAGTTCAGCAAGAGCTGCTGATTATCTGCTTGCAAGCGCCTGATGCTTAAACTTAACCGTTTGATATCACCAAGGACCTGTAATAAAATCAATGAACTTAGAAAAAATATTAGTATATTTTTCATAAATTAAATTAAATCTTAAATTACTTACTTATTGTAAGAATTCCACAATGGTTCGAATATTACATAATAAACATAAATTTTCTGTTTTATGTTTATTTTAGTATTTGATAAGGTATATTCAAAAGATATACGTGAAAATGTAATACAATCACGGTAGATATTATGCAGAAATACAAGGCATTGAAAATTGAATATTACTATTTGGGATAAAAAAGTACATTTTTGCATGAACACAAATGGCAAGTCTATTAGACCCAACACAAGTATGCAAATATATCGGGCCCAACATGAGTATGCAAGTCTATTGCACCCAACACAAATGTGAAAGTCTATTGGACCCAACAAAAGTGTGAAAGTCTAATGGACCCAACACAAGTATGCAATGTATAGTATAGTTGATCCTCATATCATCAGTCTAGGAAAAAATACTAGTAGTGTATGTGTGGAATCCACATTTGACAAAGTGACCAACATATATTTTTAGCAAGTACTCGGCCTGAACTGTTCCTTGTGTGCACAGATATAAAATTATAAGACAAATAGTAGGGTGTGCAATTGTTTTCTTAATAGTACATACCATATCTTCGAACAGACGTTAAGAGTTTCTAATTCGACATTCTCTTGTGCAGCAATCACATAGAATAATTGTTGTTATTCAAATGATATAATTTAGTGTATTGTTCGACCATGTTATTCCCTGTATTCACCCTTTGGCTTGGTGTGGTACGATAGTACCAATAATAATATTAAACAATTAATCACTTTTAGCTCTAAAATCTAACATATAATTTACTAAATATAATTCAGAAGCATTCTGTATGAGGTAATATATTATTTTAATAATTAATGTTCCCCCATTTTGCATTAAAGATAATAAAATAAATATAAATATGAAAGAGGATTAATGAACCATATTTGGATTTATAATTAAATTAACAGTAGGTACTACATTTTATTTACCTTTGGCTCCAGATCAAGGTATGTTAATTTTAATTTTTTGTAACACACATGCAAAATCTATAGTAGCAAAATAGAACTCAAGTGGAGCGATGACTGGAAATAATTACAACCACCCCCCCCCTACAAGATTTATTTCAATCCTCCCCTCTAATATTTTTGAATATGAAGCTGGAAGATGGCCTTAAGTCAAAGTCAAACTCAAAATAACTTATAAAAGCAACCAATTTCCCAAAGTTTGGCTGGAAAAATCCACTCCAAATAGTTTCTAATGGCATATAATTTTAAAAAAAAACTCCAGGCAAAGCCCCTCTAAATAGTTTATAGGCCGGGGCAGCGCAAGAGCTAGGCAAACCAGGCAGCTTAAGGGCTGGGGTACTAGCTCAAGGAGGTCGCCAAACAGAGCACCAACTTAATCTAGCATAGCCTGAGCATAATAGTGGAGTTGCTAAGCATAACAATAATTCACTTTTTGATACTAACAGAAAATTTGGAATGTTATAGTTTTTTGTGGGGAATAAAATAGGATATCTTGTGAATCGTTCATTATATCAAAGTGTTTGATAAAATAAAAAATAAAGAGAACATTGTCTACAAAACCTGTAGAGTACTAGAGTTTTCTTTGTAATCCTAACAGTTTTCATACAATCTCGAAGCAAAACATTTGAAGTATGAATACCATTTTGTGGAGTTTCCCTTCAGATTATTTTCCTAACATGCCCAGGTTACATGATTTAAGGTGATAGGTTTGGAAATTATTTTCATATACTCCTATTATCACCGGGTTATGTAGGAGGGTGCCAAAAAGCCATCCCACCTAGGCACAAAATTTACCTCGGGCCACCCCTGTTTCTAGTAGCATTATAATTTTCTGGGAAGGACCACTCTAAATATATTCTATATGGAACCATAAGGAACAAATAGAAATTAAGTGAAAGAGCTAAGGAGTAAGAGATTGACATGCTAAGTCTACTAAGTCAACACTACTTTGTACCAATATTACACGTGACATGTGCACAAGAAACAAAGCCTAGTAAAAATGCTGACTTTTAATGCTTGATAAACATGCACATAAATATAATTGCTGGGTTCGGCAAGGGAACAGGTAAGTGGTATAATCATGTGGGTGGTCTTCAAATTCATTGAACATTTATCAAATGGTCCTTTTTTTGGTAAACGTTTGAGAAGCACCATTCTAAAGCATCCAAATTTTTAAAACATTCTGGGAGAAGACCACTTTAAATAGTTTCTAGAGAAATCTGATTTTTAAATAAATACATGTGGGGGCCACTAAAAATAGCTTAAAAAGTGTTTAATTTTTAAAGAATCGTAATGATCACTCTAAATAGCTACAGAGGCATCAAAATTTCAAACATTTTATGGAGGACTAATCCAAATAACTTGTAGAAGAGTGTAGTTAAAAAAAAATCCAGACGAGAAACACTCAAAATAGTTTTTAAGAGCTGGGGGAAGGTCACCAAACCTCCTTTGTCTTTGGACAACCTAACACTTCAAAAGTCTCATTTGTTGCTAACTCCTACACCACAAATTATGTTTCGCCATCAATGAGCCATGCTATGAGTTATTAATAGCAAATAGCTGATTTATAAAATAAGCATATTTAGTAAAAAGCATTATTGGTATTTTTATGTTTATAATTTTATTTTTATTGGACTGTCAGAAAATGCATGTAAATACAAGTCATATTTTATGCATTCAAACCTTTTTAGTACCATAACTCACAGTAAACAAGTAAAGTGGCACATACAATGTGGCTACAAAAATTAACCCTTTCTTTGTTTTAGTAATTTTCATTTAAATTATTTATCAAGGAGTCTGACACCAAGTTGTTCAATCAGTAGTATGTCTGCCTACAGAGGTAAGGTTCCCGAGTTAGATTCCTGGCCCGGCCGAAAATGTTATCATTGGTGAAATGTGGGTTTCCCCTTTCATAGTGATTAACGGCCTGGGGCTGGATGTTGTGTCCTTTCTATATTTAAGTTAGTTTTTAAGTCGTGTGCTGATATACTCAGTTGGTTCAGAAAGTGAACGTTAAATACCTTAAAGAAATGAGAAAAAAAAACAATATTTTAGAAAGGCATTTTGACAAGACAATATTTTTGTGAGATTCTATAGATTAAATATATGTAATTGTGGAATTAGTTATGACCACATGACACCCTCCATCTGTAAATAGTAGTACTATTATCGCTAATTGTGGCGGCCACTTGGTCAGTATAGCCCGATTGTAGGCTCACACCATGGAGTTTTTATCACATACATTTAAGTTACTTCAACAAACATTAGTACGGCATATTATGATTTGTATAAATGCTAAAAACTACCATTTACTAAAGTAAGTCACACTGCTCAACAAATTTATTTTAGGTGAATGAAGTGTAGTGTTGTGTTGTTATTGTTATTATCATCATCATCATTATGTTATCCCATAAATTGAACTTAAACAATTTTTTAACATAATGTTGAAACCAAAATAAATAATAAACAACTTTATTTCTTTAAACTGAAAATAATACTTCAAGTTGTTGTCACCCTGATTTTTGAGTGTACTCACTCCTCTGTTGACATGGGATGGCTAGAACAGCTTGGTCAATTTTCAGATGACCCTATGTGTCTTCTTGACTGGAAAGAAATTTGCCCGCCCCAGGCATTGGACTCGTGGATCCTTAATGTTGGTATACGGGAAGGATGAGGAGGAGAATTGGTATAATTGGGGGGGGGGGGG
>CABEEJ010004435.1:43015-54998 GCA_901482245.1 Timema douglasi
GAAGAGGGAATAGGCAGCTCGGCAAAGAGTCGCAGTGAGTGGAGCAGAGCTGGAGTTAGGGGGACGGGGAAATAGGAAGCTCGGCGAAGAGTGCTGTGAGGGGACCGGAGGGAGTTAGGGGATGGGGGAGTAGGAAGCTCTGCAAAGAGTCGCGGTGAGTGGAGTGGAGCTGGAGTGAGGAGGAAGAGGGAATAGGAAACTCGGTGAAAAGTCACGAAACGGAGTTAGAGTCAGGGAGAAAGGAGAATAGGAGAGTTGACAAAGTCTTGGCGAGTTGAGTAGAGTTGTATTTAGGGGAAAGGGGAATAATAAGCTTAAACGTTGGTCCAAAGAGATAAACACACTGGCGTGGTAAACACCTGTTTATTCTCAGAAGGGGATGATGCCATTAAGGAGCCGAGGCAACGACCACTGCTTAGCCTGCTCGCCGCACTCTATTATTTTATCCCGTCGGGACACTTCAGTGAGTCTCAGCCCTAGCCGTATGGATCTGTAACAGCAGCAAGGGTGGGGAGGGGGTCGGAGCATGGCGACTGTCTAATAAGGGGGTGTTTTGGCAGAGAGTCGAACCTTGTTGACAGGCTTTGAGGCTAACTGCCTTAAAAGAAGGGGATGCAGGTGGGGAGGGGTGGTATAGTGATCTGAAGAGAGAAATCAGCTTTAGGAGTGCTGTAATACACAGAGTGAACAGGGAAGGGGGTAACAAAGTGTATTAATGTAGTAATGGTATTGAAAAGTTCAGCTATAAATAAACGGGCCCAACATGTGTAAACAATCTTTAATATGGGTAGATATATCAGTAGCATTTTCTGGTGACTTAAAATATGTGAGGGACTAACAAAAATAAGAGCCTGTGCTGGTTTTTAAATGGTCTAAGGTGTAAGTCTCGCAATGGAATCGATTTGCTGGAAACAAGAAGGGTTTGAGGTTTGATCCTTGGGCAGATGGAGTGGAGGGGAGGAAAAACATGTGATTTACCACTGTGATTTTCTCATCCTCTCCCCCATGCTAACGCTGGTGTCCTTTTAAAACTATGCTCGTATTTGACCCTTAGATTAGGCCATTAAATATCTTGATTTTCATAAAATAAATATGGCTTACTAATAAAAAAGATTATGGGCTTGTATTTAATACAATGAATCTAGTTCTGTCTTAACTTCCTCCTAAGCACACAAATTGAGTTTTTTGGATTCCTGTAAAATGACTTTGTTCATATTTATTTCTGTCAAGAGTCCAAAATTCATAATCACCAAATGCTAAGCAATTTAAACTGAATCGTAATTTCTTATTCTCATTAGCAGACCAGTCAATATTAACAGATATTGAGTGAGTGTTGTGTGTTTGTGTAATATAAATAATGTGTTTGTCTTATCCTAAATTTGACATTTAGTATTTCTCAGGTCTTTAACAAAATAAAAATGGGTGTTCAAAAATATAATTAACCTTAATCATCTTTGTAAATTTAATTTCCAGTGCCTAAATACACAAACAAAAATGATAAGAAAAACTATTAGTAGTATATAATAAAAAACTCTATAGTGTGAGCTCGCAAGAAAGCTATACCCACCGAGCGGACACCGCCGTTAGCGATAATAATGCCAACATCTGCGGCTAAAGAGTGTTATGTAGTCAACACAGCTAGCCCTCAAGCCCTTACACTCGGTTTTATAAACCGAAGCTGCCACTTCTTTACTTGAGTAACTCCTCATTTGTCCTCGTGAGGCTGTTTGATCTCTTTCAGATCCACTGCTTCACAGATAAATTTGGTAAGAGCCGGGGATTGAACCCGGGACCTCTGGATTTGAAGCCAGGAACTCTGATCACTAGACCACAACGACGATACTAAGCATTGGTTGTTGTTGTTAGCACTACGTCTTACTACCCATTTGGGTTATACGCACTTACGCTAATGTGTAATGGTAGGGTGTTTGTGAGATGAAATGGAGGACCTACAGTTTAACGTGGAATCCGAACCACGGTGGTGGCCTGGCATTCCCCACATTTACAAGATGTCTTGTCAGAGGTCAAGGAAGGGTTTGGTAATCAGATAAATCTGTGCCGGGACCGAGGATTGACTAAGCATATTACTACTTATACTAAGCAAACTGCAAATAAAAATACAAATAAAAATAAAGTATGGTATATGAGCAACCTAACAAATCTTCCCTGTTGTAACATTTTTCCGATGTTGGCCATAAAAATATAAATATGTTTGTATTTTCTAAACTTAACTTCCTACCACGATTCCCTTAACTACAGGAAAATTGCCCTGTGGCTTGGATTCCATGCAACATTGCCAACAAAAAAAGTGTCAATTTCATTTTGCGAACACATCACCATTTGTTAACTACAATCCCTTTAGAGGCAACCAAAGAGTTATTATCAAAAGCCAAGCAAGTAAAGCTTGACTTCCAAACAAATGACAAACCACTGATAGCAATCAAGGTTACAGAACTATCATGGAACAGAAGTGACCAACCTCAAATTTCACTGGGTTTAGCATTAGCAACACAAGATCTCAGGAATTCTTAAGATTTCTTGAAATTATATTGACACTTTATTTTATTTGTTATTGATTGTTATATAGAGGTTTTAGGATTATTTATATCAGAAACAAAACTAAGCTTAGTCGATTAATTATCATGCGGGGTTGAGCCCTGGAATGAGATGCCCTTGAAGTTTTTATAATATCTATCATAAGTGATAGTTGCAGATCTCATAAAATGATGTGAATATATGAAAATAATTTTGAGTGATTTTTGTTACTGCCAGCTACTCTCCTTCCTCACATGTTCTTAAAATAGCTATCTTGTGCTAGTAAATGTTTACATACACATTATCATGAAAAAATTGCCGACAAAAATAATAGTTTCTGAATAATTCACTTAAACTTCCCAAATTATTCAAGTTTAGATTCACAAGTATATTAAATACAATCTGAGAGCTGTCCATATTGTAGACAGTAAAATTATGGAATCCATTCATCTTTAAGTTACATACTAGATGGCAGAACAAAATAATGTTAATAGTGATACCATGATAGTAATATAATCTCAGAGAAGGGCAAAGCGCAATCTAACGGAAGTTACAACTACACACTAGGATAACATTGTTAAAAGAGTCAGCAAATTAGGTGGTCTGACATGTTATGTAACAAACCAAGCAAATAATTTGTAATATCCTTGAACAAAATTTATATGATCACTTAATAACCTTTTATGAAGTTGAAAATATAAACTGCCTTCTTGAAATTCATCAAAAATTGCTCTACCATCAAAGCCGAAAAGAAGATGTCAATTTCACCAACCATGGTATGAAAGCTGACACAACTCCAGGTCATTAATGGATACTGTCTCACACTGTGAAAGAAACACAATATTGTAGTATACTAAATAGATTATTTGGCTTTATGATAGAAAAAGAAACTAAATTCCGAGTTGACTTAAGATCGGATGTACAATACTATCTTACAGTTGTTTAAATATATCAAATCATTAGCAAATGAGCCATAACCATCAGTTCAGTTTTAAACTGTGATATTGAAAAAAAAAAAGTTGGATAGATAATGACATATATTGTGTGTACATTTCAATATACCCTGAATGTCACATGAAAATGGCATTTAAGTCGAACATAGATCCCCAGGTCCAACAAAACTTATGAGTTCAGTACCTAGACCACAGTGATCCCAAAGATAGCCATTATCCTTTAACAACCTCATAAAATGCCACTTGAGCCCCTCAAAAACTTAGCCAAAATGTAGAGGTTGACCCCTTCCAAAACCCTGTATCAAATATATTGTCATCCCAGCCCTGTAAAAGTCCCTACTCCAACTTGTAGTGTTTTGCCCTTTAGTGAGTTGGGCATGATAGCTCTAGTTAGATACACACTAGGGTTTATTTGAAGACCATTTGAAACGTTCTGGTCCTTATATTGTGGAAAGGCTAGGTAGCGGACAAGTATGGTGGAACAATATTATCAACAGAGCATAAAACATACATAAAGTATGTATTACAGATAGTTACTTGGTGTAAGTATAATAAAATAGAAACAAGATTAAAATTCAATTTTGAGAAATTGATAAAAATAGGTCAGGAAAATTTGTGGCATCAATAAATTGAGAGTAGAAATTAATATTATATTACAATTTTAGATTTGTTCTATCACAATATTGCCTAAGTTTACTTTTATAAAGCATAAAAAAGTTGAATTTAATAAGCTCCAAAAGAAGGTTGTGTATATTATGGTTGCTATATTGATAATGAGGGAAAGTTTGGTGCATGGAAATTAGGACTATAAATAGTTATTATATATTTGTAAATGTATTTTTATAAATACAGTTTCTTAAAAATAGAGCAGTGTGTTTGTATACCAGTGAAATGAAATATATTCAACCAAACAAATGCATTTGTTAGAGGTAGTCAGTGTTTTGACAGTCGGGTCTTTGAAAATGAACAATTCAAGTGTGCATGGGAGGGGGGGGGGGGCTTGTAATTTGTCCTCCACCACCTATNGGGGGGGGCATGTAATTTGTCCTCCTCAACCTATCCACTAGGCATCAAAGGGTTTTCATTTTTTTTTGTGTGTGTAAATTTCTATGTTGTCCAGATTTGATTCAGGAGTTATCATTTTTACAGCCTAATTAGGACAAGAGGAACCATATTTATTTTTTCATAAAATTGGCTATAGTTAAGTTATGCCCTTGATCTCTAAAACTAGGACAATATGAATTTGACGAGGAAATATATATAATAATTCCAAACACATTGTTTTAGGAGGAGGGATAAGACTCAATATTGCTTAAGTTTATTTAGTTTTATTGTCTATGCAAATCTATTTAAAGCTTGCACCTACCTAGGTGACACAAATTTACAGATAAACTGGAATTTTTATTAATTTTGTTTTTTTTGTGAAATTATCAATGTTTTCCCTGTTTTTTTCCAGATATAAAATATTCCTTGAGTTTTCCTGGCGCTCCTGTTGTGTGGAAACCCAGAAGTTGTGGCTTAAAATTATCTTGCAGTGAGAATGCACTGTGGTGGAGCACCATCATGCATTGTCTAAACTCCTATAAAACATCCTGAGGCATACATACCAAGGCCTTCAAATTATCAGAACATTTATGCTTAATTGTTGTGGATATTTTAAGGATTTTTATCTACCCAGGGCTGGACCTTGAATCCTGCGAACTATGCGGCCTAAGAAGGCGCCAACTGAAGGGGGTGCCAAAGAGTGAAAGGATTTTTGTTTTTGTTTTAAAGGTTAATATTTATTAGAGGAAATGTTAAGATGAAACATCACTACATCAATAAAGAAAATAAGGTCGAATTGTTTTGTGGTTGGTCAATATAACACCCCTTTCCCATTCAAATGGACTTGTCTGTCAAGTGGCGCCAAACGTGGTGAGCAGAGAGCAGTAGAGCACTGAATACCCATTCCCACTAAAATGAACTTCAACTGGCGCCAACGTCCACAATCACTCCCCGCTGCAGCTTCGTTTAGTTTGTTCACGTCTGTCAAATGTACAACCAACATACTCGTCATTCATCAACACTTCCATTTCTGTGCTGAGTTGTTTTATTTTTGTATTAGTGATGTGTGTTTTAAATAGTGCTTTGGTGTTGAATTAAATAATAATGACTGGCGATAAAAAAATCATCTGGAGCATTTTTTCGGAAAAGAAAGCTTGGAACTTTGTTCAGTATTCATTCATAGTTATAGTTTCGCCATTGGTCGTTAATATTCTTGGGGAAACTATGGATATCGAAGAAAATTGCAATTGTAATAATTATTTGCAGAATTTTTGTCCATTACAATTTCCTACACTTTTATTATCATTGAGAGGGGGTGTGAGGGAGGGGGGGCAAAATATTGTTCACTTACATTTAAAAAATGTCTAGAACCAGCCCAGTATCTACCCACAAATGATTGGTTTGAATTTGTGACAAACTTTCTGGTAAAATCAGATTCATCTATAAAGATCACTAAGGAAACTAACAATGTAGCATAATATTATTTGTACCAGAGGATTGGATGGTGAGAGACCCTGGACTCACTTTAGATAATATGGATACAAAAAAATTTCTTGCATGTCCCTCAGGGGCATAGCGTAAGGGTAGATTATTAGACTAAGTCTCCTCAACACGTCTACTGGACATTTAACAAAAGTAACAAAAGTAAATAGATAAGTTTCATATGCTATTATAAGTTTAAAAACACCTTTCAAAGCAATTGAAATGAAAAAAGTACTTGCAATAAAAATATGTGGTTTTTCTCTTTCAATTCCTCTTTTGAGACTAGCCACACTTTGTAGCAAATGTAATATTTTCTAGTTATCACTAACTTTAGATTTCTGCCCCTCTTTCCCTACTCCTACCGTTATTAACCTCAATAAGAAGCTAGTCTCAACAAGCTGCTGTCAAGTGGTTGTGACAAGTGTGAAGGGGGGAGTGGGCAGTTGTTGATGAACAGTGGGGATGAGGGGTGGATAGTACTTGGAGAAGATTACTTGGAAGGCTATTCCCTATTCAGGCATCAAACCCGAGCTAAAAACATTAAACTGTTTTTACTACAAATTCGTGAGAAAATATGCTAACCAAAGTTGAGTCATATATTCAAATCAAATATAAACCACTTTTTTTATGCACAAAATTTCTACAGTAAAAACTATTTCACATAAAAAACACACGATAGGGTATATTACAAGTGAGTTAAACAATTGTAACGTTTCGTCGATTGATGCCCCGATGCTTGGGAACCATTTGTAACAGTCTGACGCTTATTTCCCCGCAATTGGGAATCTATTGTAGCGACCGGTATTTTCTTGACACGTTCCTGCAAATTGTGATATAAATATTTTCTAATTTAAACACATTTTATACATGTTATTGTATATTATTTTTATTTATAAATTACAGACACCATTTTGTTTTAATTTTCGATAAAAGTACATGTTTGAAAGTTGTATTTATCGTAGTGAAATTGCCACGTAGGCTCACACACGTCTCATCCCTAAACAACAGTTAACAAATCTGTGCAGTTCAAACAAAAACAAAAAAAACAAAGACTACTCATTTGGCTTCACTTTGAAATTGTGACCAAGAGCTGCTGATCTCTTGCGGACATAAATAAACTGTTTATAGAAAAAATAAAACCAAAATACCAAAGTTCTCTCTCGCACCTACACAGCAAGGTTTTTTCTTTAATTATTATTAGAGCTGTAAACAAGCAAACCAAATGTTCTTGACCGCAGCTGCCTTGCATGTGTTGGGGGTGAAAGTGCGACAACAACAGTATAGTCATGGACTAATGAAATTGACACAATATAACTTTACTTAATCCAGAAAGCAATGCAATAAAACAGAATAATTACACAATACAACTAGTATTTTTTTATGCCAGTACTTGTATGGTGAATATGGAATTATGGGAAGTTTCCTCAATTGGATAAAAGTACATTACATTTTTTTTTAACTTGTGCTCATTACTTTTAGTTTTAACTTTGATAGTATTATTTTGTGTATTATGAGTGTTATAATTATATTTTTTAAATTTTTTAGTTTTAATCTAGTTATAAAATGGAAAGAGAAGAATTGATATATTATCTCTTGTTGAGAGAGTTTGTCATTATAAACTCTGTCTTGTCATATGCACAAAAATTGGTGATTAATATATTATTGGCTAAAATATAAATCATCGGCTAAAGCTGAAGTATGAGATAATTTAAAAGGTTATATTAATGTATATACTAATTCAAACTTCCCTCCTTAATAATGATAGCTACACCACCGCAGCCATGTGCAAGATATTTTCCTCTGCCATTATTTTTATGATAGTGGTGCATGATTCATTTGATTTAGCAACCTTTACCACTTTGATTTATTTCAAGTTATTTAAATTATCCCTAAGATAATGACACATCTTTTGTCATTAAATTGAACAACAAAGTGTCAGTAACCATATAGTCTGATTATAATAATTTGCATACACGCAAACCCGCAAAAGCTGTTCAAAATATATAGGAGAATCGTGGTAGAAAACTAGTATTAGAAGTTTAAAATGTTAAAGTTGTTTTAAGGCACATAATGAGTTTTGGAGATAATAAGATTTTCTTGAGATATGATTTTTTTTTAATAAATTTATTTCAAATTGTGTTTAAAAGGTGGGGAGTATATATAACGCAATGGTGAGTTGGTATAAACTCAAATATATTATTGGAGGTAAAGTGCTATTGCATATAGACTTGCTATTTAACAAGTGAAGAGTGGTCCTGGATATGAGGACAACCAGGATGGCTAAGTGGGAAGGCATTGACGCACAAAGCCAAAAGTCCCAGGTTCAATTCCAAAGTGTCTTGGTTATAAATTTTTACAAAATCATAATAAGCTATAAGTTGAAATTTATTATGTTTTCTATGAAAATATGACATTAATTTAAGCATATTGGTCTAGTTAAGAATGTAGTTGGGTCATTCCCGCAAAAAAAAATCATCTTTCAAAAATCTTGGCATACCGTATATGTTATTTTTAAATTATTATTATTATTATTATTCTTTAGCACCACGTCTTACTACCTGTTCGGGTTATACGCTTTAAGTACTAATTACGCTAATGGATTAGGAATTGGGAAGATTGAATTAGAGGAAGTGAACCTGCATTTGCAGTGGAGGGAGAGTGGAAAACCATTTATGAAAAAAATTAAATACAAAAATAACAGTTCACCCGACCGAGATTTAAACCTCGATCTCCTCGTCCTCAGCAGTAGAGCTCAACCCGACTAGCATGTTAGCCAACTACGCCACCGAGGCGGGTTTATTTTTAAAGTATTGTGACTTACACATTCTCTAAAAGTATAATAAACATACGTGAGGTAATATTTTTTTTGGGCCTGAAAAAATGTAATATAACATTGCAAGGCAATGACAATACTGCCAGGAAAATTATGAAATAGGCTTCTACATGGAATATAAGTTTACCTCCAAATATTTTAAAGTTGAGATTTTCACATTAGTAATGGAGCTAGTTTTCCTACTAAAAATAAAAACAAAAATAATTATGTTTTACCTTTGATAGTTTAAAAACCGAGATTCTCAAACTTTATATTCAAATTATATTTTGTGAAATGGTTGGTTTGAATACAATAGAGTGCACACATGTTTTAGTAGTTAGTGCTGTCATCTCTCAATGTACCAGCAAATTAAACTCAAAGGCCAGGATCATTATTATTATCTTTGAGATGGATGTTTAGGATCACATTATTCATGTTATTAGAAAAAATATATATTTACTATAAAATAAATATGAAAACATGCCATTTAGTTAATTTAAAAATTGTCACAATTTCTTAAGGTGACCTGGCGGTCTAGGGGTAAGGTGTCAGGTTTCTGTGCTGGGGGTCTGGGGTTCAATCCTCGGTCCCGGCACAGATTTATCTGATTGCCAAACCCTTCCTTCACCTCTGACAAGATGTGTATTAGTCACAACTTGTGAAGGTGTGGAACACCAGGCCTCCACCATGGTTCAGATCCCACGTTAAACTGTAGATTCTCCATTTCATCTCACAATTACCCTAACATTACACATTAGCAGAAGTGTGTATAGCCCGAACGGGTAGTAAGACGTGGTGATAATAATAATACTATTTATTAGGCAGATTTGATATTTTAATGAAAAAAAATGTGTGCTGAGACTGGCCAGGAAAATGACTTTTGGAAACATTTTAAATATTAAAATGTTGAAACAAAATTATATATGTATATATTAATATTATAGTATTTTTTGTGTCAACTAAATGGGTTTTTATTTTTTGTGTGGATATATTACCCAGGTAAAATTAATAAGCAAACCAATAAATGCCTGTTTCACAAGAATGGCCTAGTTAGGAGTGAGCATCTTTTGGCAGGATTTATCATGTCTTTATTTGAAAGTCGATGACAGGGAAATGATAGCGATTTATTTTACTAAATACTACTTGAAGTAAATCTGAGTTAAAACCTATTTCTATTTTGATGAGGTAACCTAATAAACTGAAGGAAACTTGAACCAAATGATTTACTCTTGCAAGTGCCCCTGAGTTAAAACCAAAGGACACCTGGACCAAATTATTTACCCTTCCAAGTGCCCCTGAGTAATAAACTGAAGGACACTTGGACCAAATTATTTACTCTTCCAAGTGCCCCTGAGTAATAAATTGAAGGACACCTGGACCAAAAGATTTACTCTTACAAAAGCCCCTGAGTTATAAACAAAGGACACCTGGACCAAATTATTTACTCTTACAAATGTCCCTGAGTTATAGACAAAGGACATCTGGACCAAATAATTTACACTTGCAAGTGCCCCTGAGTAATAAACAAAGGACATCTGGACCAAATTATTTATTCTTACAAATATCCTTGAGTTATAGACAAAGATCACCTGGACCAAATGATCTACTCTTGCAAGTGCCCTTGAGTAATAAATTGAAGGACACCTGGACCAAAAGATTTACTCTTACAAAAGCCCCTGAGTTATAAACAAAGGACATCTGGACCAAATAATTTACACTTGCAAGTGCCCCTGAGTAATAAACAAAGGACATCTGGACCAAATTATTTATTCTTACAAATATCCTTGAGTTATAGACAAAGATCACCTGGACCAAATGATCTACTCTTGCAAGTGCCCTTGAGTAATAAACTGAAGGACACTTGGACCAAATTATTTACTCTTACAAATGTCCTTGAGTTATAGACAAAGATCACCTGGACCAAATGATCTACTCTTGCAAGTGCCCTTGAGTAATAAACTGAAGGACACTTGGACCAAATTATTTACTCTTACAAATGTCCTTGAGTTATAGACAAAGATCACCTGGACCAAATGATCTACTCTTGCAAGTGTCCCTGAGTAATAAACTGAAGGACACTTGGACCAAATTATTTACTCTTCCAAGTGCCCCTGAGTAATAAACTGAAGATTACTTGGACCAAACGATTTACTCTTCCAAGTGTCTCTGAGTAACCAAATTAAAGAAAAAGGACAGCTGGTTTAACAGATTTACATATACAAGTGGCCCTGAAAAACTAACCAAGATTGTTAGATGAGTCAATGAGTCACAGTATTTCCAACCCACTCCCACTAGGGAAGTGAGACTAATACATCTGCAATTGTAGTTATTTTTAGAACAGTTACCTACCACTATCCAAAGCACAAACCAAACTCTCAACATGCCACAAATTGTCCACTATTTTCTTTTATCTGACAAGTCTATATACAAGTTTATGATTTGACAAACTGTTTTTATTCAAGCAAATCTAATTTGTAGGTCATTCTGTGAGCCCATGGTCATGAAATCTGAGAAATAAGTGAGTCTTTGAGTACTGTGTGGCTGTGCACGCATTTATATATATACACACACACACACGTGTGTGGGTTCACGAACAATAATACACGGGGAAAATAATGAGGCAAATAATGGATCCGTTCCAGGATCACTTTAATAAGCTCCCACCTCATAAAGCGACAATACTTGATTAGAAAAAAAGTCCATGTGCTTAAGACAGGTCACGATGTGGGCCAAAGAAGATGCTATTGGAAAGATGTGTCGCCATCACCAATTTGATTTCACATTCTTCGTGGGAATCAGCTTGTAAGCAAGTGGCTAAACTTCATGTACCACGGTCAACATGCATGAGCATATGAAAAAAGACTATGAAGTTAGGCTGTACTGCCAAATGTTTGTCAATGAATTATCGGAAGGAGACATGGAACTGTGCACTGTAGCCGGCCATTCTTTGTAAGCTCATTTTCAAATGTAGTGTTCCAATCAAAGGCAATGTTTTCCAAGGAATGTGCAATTTATCGCAGTTTACAAACCAGAAATGTTTACTTCTGGGTTAAAGAGAGTCCTTATTTTACACGTGAGTTACAAAAGGAATTCACCACACGTATTTCCCAGGGGGTATGGAGATGTCTCACCCACACTGTGTGTGTGTGTGTGTGTG